>JAODVM010430161.1:0-24650 GCA_025400095.1 Phenganax marumi
TTAAGTAAAACTACATTTG
Source organism: Phenganax marumi (assembly GCA_025400095.1). NCBI lineage: Eukaryota > Metazoa > Cnidaria > Anthozoa > Malacalcyonacea > Clavulariidae > Phenganax > Phenganax marumi. Next base: position 20 of record JAODVM010430161.1, read on the forward strand.
TTGTCAGATTAAGGGTATTTTACATTTTACGCAATCGAGTTCAAGTTGCGCAATGTCCTGTTACACTGCCAGGTTAGCCTGACTTATGTGAAGTGCTCGAAGCCCTCACTTTACATCGATTTCAGATAAATTTTGAAGCGCAGTATGAAAGTTCCTGCCCAGTATTTAACATCGCAAATATTCAGCATTTGGGTGCTGTTTCTCTGCTTGGGGCTTTTTCTGCATTTTCCTCAAATACACTTGAAATTCAAGGTTTTATTTTATCAATAACCTTTCCCACTTAGATCTGAAAATTGCATATATTCTTCACTCAACTTATCTATCAACTAAAACATTAAACCTTTATTCTCTGCTAGTTGCAGTATCAGCTAGGTAACCTGATGAGACCTCAAGCACAAATTCACATACTTGCATGATTATCTTTTGTGCTTAAATATGTATACAAATTTGACGTTCTACTCTCCCCAGCTGACTCAACAGCTCAACTGTCAGAACATTTTAGTTATAGAATACAGAAACATAATATTGCATTTTCCAAAAGTGCGTCCTTGTGACAAAATGCTGAACATTAAACTTAGAATAAACGTGCAAAAATTGTGTGTGTTGACTGTTGTGTGTATTGTTATTGCCTGTATGTCTTGCTCCATTTGCAACCTGATTTTAATAGATGTGTAGGAGAAGAACATGGTTTTGTCGCACATGAACTACATTGGGCCATACATGTCTTAATATTATGGCCTTGCAAATTACAGTTGCTGCAGCTGAAGGTTTTCCCCCGCTGGCAACCAATATCTTCCATGTACTCTATCCTATTCCTTTTCATGACTATTTGTTTTAACGAATCAAGTCCTCGTTGATTGGTAGACCTGAAGAAGTCTTTTGTCGTTTAACTTCTCGAGCCCTTGCTGAGTAAACATTGAAATTTTCCCATACATTTCTACAAATTCACTAACGTGCCATCTAAGTGCATGCATATAAGGAGTGATATGCTTTGTTTGGTACAGCTCTAAGAACTTCTCTAGGAAGCCCTTGGACTTCTCTTGAATGTGTTGTTTGCTTGGTACTTGTGTGACTGTTGAACTCAACATGTCAGTAAAGTCCGCTGCACACGAGAGCTGTTAGCTGAGCCAATGGCCTTGCGAGGCTGGTAGCTCACTATTGGGCTTTGCAGCACACATTGAGTAAATTGCTGAGCTTATTTCGCAGACGATACAAAATGGCGGCAAGTTTAAATCTACATCGTATTGCTTTTCTCCTTATTTTAATAATGAGAAGACGCCGTCGACGCAGGAGTGCTGCATGTCAAACGACGTGGACTAAAACCTGGATGCAAAGGCGGGGGTGGCGTGGTGTCTATGTCAGTTTACTAAAGGAAGTTGAACAAGAGGATCGCGAAATGTTTCGTCACCATTTATCAAGAAGGAAGATACCGTGATGCGACCTAGTATCAGTCCGGAGAAAGACTGTCCGTCACTTTAAAATTTCTTGCTACAGGTGAGCCAAAATACCACTGAAAAAGTTTATTAACATAAAATATACATTTAACAAACACGGCAAAGTCAGTAAACACCAATATTTATTTCAGGAGAGTCATTTCGAAGTTTGTCTTACCAGTTTCGTATCGGAGAAAGAACGGTATCGAATATTGTTGGTGAAACATGTCAAGCTGTGTACGCAGCCATGAAAAAGCAATATCTAAAAGTGTGTGTAAAGCATAACAGTATGAATTTTTAACTTAACTAAACTAATAATATTCAACGAGAAAACCAGTACAATTAGGAACTAAACATGTTTTCATGACAGCTCATCCAAGGGTGTTGATATAGCAAGCCAACTATTAAATGAAATAATATTTTGACAAACACTTTCTTGCCAAAAGAAATTGATAGTGGAAACAAAATAGAATGTTGATAAAGTGCTACAAATATTTAACAATTTTAATAGGTCCCATCATCTGCAGAAGAGTGGCATAAAATTGCTGATGATTTCCAAACACAGTGGAATTATCCTTGTTGCATCGGTGCATTAGATGGAAAACATGTAGCAATTAGATAGCCTGCAGACAGCGGATCGGAGTTTTTCAATTACAAACACTTTTTCAGTGTCCTCCTTCTTGCCCTGGTTGATGCAAATTACAAGTTTGTATATGTGTATGTCGGGGCCACTGGAAGGGCTGGTGATGCAGGAGTGTTTGCCGATTGCTCTTTAAATAAATCTCTAGCAAACAAAACGCTAAACTTGCCACAACCAGAAACTATTGATGGGATATCAGAAAAAGTTTCTTATCATATTGTAGCAGATGAGGCTTTTCCATTATCAAGAAATTTGATGAAACCATACCCACATAAGAAACTTGACAAATCTAAACGAATCTTCAATTATCGACTGTCACGAGCAAGAAGGGTGGTTGAAAATGCATTTGGGATACTGGCTAACCGATTTAGAGTATTTCTAACCACTATTTATCTTAATCATGAAAAGGTGAATGATATAATTCTTGCAGCCTGTTGCCTGCACAATTTCTTGGTTGAACACAACAAGAATAACTATTTGAGCTGTCAAGATATAGAAGATACTGATATTCAACAGATCATTCCAGGCCAATGGAGACAAGATCCCCAACTGTGTGGAATTCAAACGACATCAGCAAGAAATTCATCAGCAAATGCAAAAGATCAGCAGGAGAATTTAAAAGAATATTTTGTGTCTGAAAAAGGCTCTGTTCCATGGCAAGATTTCATGACATTGTGTTAACATTTAAAATCTGTCATACCTCTTCAAGGTTTGAAGTTGTTTGCCTGCTGGCAACAAATTGGTCTAAAAACTGAAGCTTATCCAGAATCCATGCTGTTCGTTTTGATACGTTTCGCCGGACACTGCCTGATGGTGGAGGTTTTCTTGCTTTTGTAAAGCTGTTTCGTAGTTGCCTAAGTTTGTTTTTCACCCAGTCAACTGTTGAAATAACATAAGAAATTTTCAATATGTTTTAATGCGAAATAAATATGTGAAATAAATGTTAAATAAATATGTAAAATAAATATGTGAAATAAATATGTAAAATAAATATGTAAAATAAATATATGAAATATGTTAAATTATCATGTGAAATAAATATCATATTATGATGAAATAGGTTTGTGTAATGTAGAGTGACAGAAATTTCAAAAACTTGTAAATACGAACCACTTTGTGCAATCGTTAGAGCAATTTCCTCCATTGCTTGTTGTCTTCGATCTCTATCCTTGAATTCTGGTGATCTCACATCATACAAGCAGGGGTAATCCTGTCATATGACACAGTTTTTCTTCTGCCAACAGTTCATTGAGCTGTTCACTGTTCTTGCTTGTGTTAGTCGCCATGTTGTTCTTGAAGTCTGCTTCTCACGTGGAAAAATTACGTGTTTTGATTGGCTGTTTTCAGCCTAAAGCTAAGCAGATGACATTCTCACGAGTATTATCTGCACACGACATCAATGTGCTGAGCTACCAGCCTCGCGAGGCCGTTAGCTCAGCTAACAGCTTTCGTGTGCGGCGGGCTTAATTTCAAGAAATGTTTTCCACAACATAAAAATCTTATCAGCATCTGGATGATTAGGCAATAACTGATGAATGTCAACATTTTGAAATAACTTCAGTTTCTCTGGGCCAGTGAGATCTTGCCATTTCAATTGTTTTGAGTCTTTGCATACAAACCAGTTGTAGAGAATTTTCAATGTATCATTAGGGTATGGTTCCCACCTGCCCATGTATGTACACTTGGATCTTTCAAACCCATCATTGAAAGTTTCTTTTTGTCAATTGAATCTTTATAACAAAATTCCAAAATGAGCAGGTTTATCAAGTTATCTAAAATTCTAAGGAAAAGATGTAGAGTATCTATCACAATATGATGAAGTGGAATGGATGGAAATAATAGAGCCCCTTTTGCATTGTACTGTTCCCCTCTGGCACCCAGCTTTGACTTCTCTTGGATATCTTTGATTGTCCGAGCACCTTTTGAAGTGTCAGACAGAGACCATTCATTTGACCTGTTGTAAGCATTATACAATGCACATTTGCACCAAATACATGGGTGACATGCAGTTGCAGAACCTAAGCCACACACACCAGGCAAGAAACTTTCAATCACCTCTTCCAAACCATTCTATATGAAAACATTCAGAACCACCATTTATCTTTTGAAGTGATTCCACATCTTGAAGGATATCTGAAAGGGATTCAGCAAGTTTCTCGTAGTTCTCAGGCTTTTTGATTATTGCAATTATGTGATTCCCCTCAGCTGCCATTGTCTTTGAACCTTCAGCCAGAATTGTAAATTAACATTAATGACATGAAGTCTTTTTCCAATGTTAGTCCCATCTCCTGATAATTTCACTCGTACTTTTTTGTTCAGTCTGAAAGACTCATCAAGAGAGGTGCTTTTAATTAATCTTTGCAGTCTTGCATCCAGTCTTTCTTTGATGCTTTATTGAACACCAATTGTGTTACTGGTGGTCTCAGTGAGTTTCCATTTTTTGTTCAAAAATTGAATTCTCTCCTGGGCTCTCCATGATTAAGGAAACTCCCTACATGTCATTGAATTTCATGGTATGCATCATAAGACACACTAAACCTTTTTTTGGTGTACAACAATAAAATTATATCATCAATCTTGTCATCGGTTAGTGTCTCAGTGTGAGATGAGGTGTCAATTTCAGATTCCTTCATTAAGGTTATTGTCTCAGTGTTGGTTATTCTCATTGAATACTCGAACTTTAGTTGCAACAAAAGTGTTAAGACCTCGAAATGTTAAAGAGGTTTCACAGTCACTAACCATTTGCTTACGAATTCTGGATTGATGTCGTCTGGTGTAATCTGAAAAGGTTTTGGATTTTGTTGATCCTCTTGATGTTTTCTGTCTTTGTTGCCAAATTAACTTCTGTGTTAGAAGTTTAAACTTCTGTTTAAGGTTTCTGTCCATTTCCTGATTTTTTCACTTAAGCCTCTTTTAATTTACATTCAATTTTATCCTTTTTGCACATCATTGAATTGAGGTCTTCTTCCAGTTTTCATTTCTCTGAATTCAAAAGCCTGTTTTTCTCCCTTAGTGTTTCTACTTGAAGCTCACTGTAAAAAATTTTAAAGTTCCATGCTGAGTACCTGCCTGTTGTCCATCTAGCCAATACCCTTTTAACTGGACTCCTACCTTTAGCCGTTTCCTTTCTCATTGATGATAGGGACAGCACTAATTTTGCATGCTTGTTTGACTAACTCTTTCAAGACAGAAGTATTATTCAACAAGCCATCGTGTTCAACATCTGCATCTTGTTGCTATTGCTTTATGGACTTGTATAGTTCATAAGAACTTTGCTGTAAAAAACACACCAAACAATATCAAAGGGTTTAGTAGTACATGTGCACTAGTTTCAGTAGTTTGTACAGTACACTATAAAAGCAGCCCTTCTTTATATAAATCTGCATTGCAGGTATTTAGCATTCAGTATGAAGTAATTATTATTAAACGTAGGTAAGGACTTACTTGTTTATTTGTGCCTGAAATGATGGGGGTTGCCAATTGCTCTCTCGATGGCTATTACTCTCATGATTTCCTTCTCCTTTGGTAGTAAATGTTTCAGCAGTTTCACTTAGCAAAAAATTCAGATTATTCCATACGAACTCCATGCCAAAGATAGCCATACAAGGTTCAATGACTACATTTGTGAGGAATATGCAAACTACATGCAAAACAGCTCGCAAACACAGCAAATTTGCCATACAAATTCTCTGTTTAAGTTTTACGAATTTTATACCAAAATGATCAGCGGAGCCCATGCTATCCGTATCTACTCCTACATTTGTCATTCTCAGCAATGGGATTGAGTTTGCACCCCTTTGATGTAAGCCGTGCAGAACCACATGTGTCATTGCTTAATATCGCTATATCGTGTGTCGACACAAACAAAGTACATTTGCCATCTATTTTCTTCCGATATTTCACATCCTTTCAAATGGTGTAGATATAATGACAAATAATCTAAAATAATTCGCTCCTGCATTTGAATTTAGTCTTAAACGTGTGGTGGCAATATACTGAAATAAAACTCAAAATTGTAGAATATTGATAGTTTTAGTAACGAAATTTTGAAGCCTGGGGACAAGTATATAATTAACAGGCAAATGTCACTGGATAGTTTGCCGTGCACTAACTTGTTTACTCAAACCTCAAAGAATTCATAATTGCAATATTATTCTCAAAAAACCCAACAAAACCAAACTAATTATCAAGAATAGTTACTCGAGCCCTAACGTATATTTTTACATAATTGCTGCCATGCACCGCGTGGCAGCACACTATTCTTGACATGCCTCCAGAGTCCACCTGCCCCATTCTTCCACGCAACCTATATATTGTCGAAATCTAAATATTTCTTTATCTGTCTGTCTGTTAAGTTTTTCTGTTTTTTTTACAGAATGAGGGGCAGCGCATCATTCGCGCATGTTTCTTTCCATGTGCTTTAATAGAAGTCAGAAAAAATACAAAAAAAGTTCAGAAACATTAAGGTGATGAACGTCTTAGTGTTCAATCTAGAGGCAAACAATGTGCTTTCATGAGTTTATCGGCAGTTTTGACAGCTGAAAATATCCCAGTTGTGGATTGGTCAAAGACAACATTAGAGAAGTATTATCGCAAAGAGACGAAATGTTCTTAGAAGCTCTGAATAGTGGCTTGATTGTTACGGACCCAGGTGTTGAATTTTTGTCTGTGGATAACTTGCCAAAAGTTGTTAGTGTGTCATGTTGTAGGAGCATGTTTTCTTATAAAATTGAATTGCCCATGGTGGTGGCAAAAAATAATCTACCCATGGTGGTACAGCCTGATGAGGCACACAACAACACTCAACTGCCCATTGTGGTAGTGCGTGTTAAGGCATACAATAACACTGAACTATGCATGGTGGTAGAACCCATAGATAAGAAACTGAGTTGGTTTATAAATTATGAACAAGAGCTTCAAGGTCTTGTAATAACTGACAGTGAAGTTGAGTCTCGCTACTATACTATTCATTCAGCACTTTTGAATACATTCATGAATCGAAGTTATGCTATTTTAATATTAGAAAGCTATATGATGGCCATAATAAAACAATCAAACTATTTCTATATATTTGACTCTCACGCCAAATACTTAAGAGGCTGTCTCAGTAAAATCCGCCAGGCTGTATGTGGTTTCAAAAATACTTTTCTGTTATTTTTTAATCACGAAGTGCACTGAAGTAACTTCAAAACAAGTAAAAGAAGTTTCTGTAACTTATTTTTTGGCGAGATATAGCCGTTTGCAATTTCATGCTTGTGCATGTTGCCTTACACCTGGTAGTGAAACATAATTTAAAAGAAATACACTTGAAACTTTTCCCAGAAAAGCTCGATAGTTTCTTCTTGTGTTTGTTTCATGGTGAAGATAAACATTATATCTTTAAATTTCAAACACATTTCTGAAAGTAATTTGGTGTTTAATATATTTTATAAAGATCGAAAAAATAAAATATTACAAGATGGCGGACAGCTATAAAAATTGCTTAAACTTGAGCAGCGATATTTCAAAAGTGGCACCTATTTAAATCTATCAAAGTAAATAGGCAAAAGACAATGACTGTATACGATAACTGCAAAGAAACTCATCTGCAAGCGTGACCCCGAAGAGATATAATGCCGTGGATGAGTACTATAATTAGTTCCTTCATATATTTTGTCTGGTTATTTATTCAACTTTGTAATTACATGTCATTCTGAAAATATTCCTGAAAATTCTCCATAGTAGCATGAGTATAGTTTTTGAGTACTTTGTAAAGGTCTTCAAGCTTTAACACGCTCGACCTTTTATTTGATAAAAATGATGTTAACAATGTAGGCTCTATTTTTGTCTACGTTATTGACATAAAAGTTTATCAGGGGTCTTCCCAGTGAAATAAGTCGATACCCGATTGTAAACATATATCAATTATGAATACGGGAAAACATCAGAAACTTACTCTTTACTTGCTACAATGGAAAATAGTTGTTCTCTGTCGGGTTTGGGTACGTTTTTATGTGGTGAAAGCAAAGGAGTCCCTGGCAATGTTAGCATTCTTGAATGTAATAAAAATGTAGATACACACCTCAGAAGCTGTTGCTTATCCATGTTGAATATTACCAAGCATGGGCTTATTCTTGCCTGAGCTGGTCACTTTGATCTTAAACAAGACCATTTAGCAAAGATGACAGTTTGTCCCAAGCATCCTGATAACACTTGCCAGTATCCTATTCACAGTGGGCCGATACGTAAATGCAGTAGCACAGATGTAATAAATATTGTGATGGCCCATGATTGTCTTAAGCTATATGGAGTTGTTATTCACATTGAGTCTCATAAGTAATTTTATCAATTTAAAACTCATCAAGAACAAAGTATCGTATGGATTATGTAATGCCTCCCGCAGTATTCTCTTACTTTATGAATATTTCAGCAATATGCACACAGTGTTTCAAGGTGCACAAACAAACTTTAACAAGAGAGGGAGAATGGCTACGATCTGCAACATTGGTAGAAGAATATTCAAGACCATTAGGAAAGATGGTCAATGCCGGTGCATCAGCACGGTAATTAAATTAATCCATTTGTTATTTTCACAATTGCAAAATATACTAAAAATGCTATCACAAGTGAAATGCTGCCGAAAGTAAGCCTACCTTTAATTTTTACAGCACTGGACGAATTTCACAGATTAAACTTAATTTTACAAATATCTTAAGTTCTATTAAAGATAATTGCTATTGCATTCCAACAGTGTAGATAAGGTAGTCTTAATTCAGTAGTGTTTAGCTTGGAATATACTCATGCTGAGAATATTCCACTTTTTGCACAAGGGTGAAAGTGCCCTTTTTCAGCAATAAAAGTAACCTTTTTCTGGAAGAAAGCATAGTCTGTCTTTGATTAGAGTGGACTTATTTCAGGACCCAACTGAAAATTGTTTGGTGGGTTTGGTCCTATGTCAAAATATTATGATGATAATATTTGCCTTACTCATACGCTCTTCAGGGCTTCTTTGCAAAGCAAATCTGAGGTTCAGAATGTAGGAAATGTCATTTCTGCAGTTCAAATCCATCCCACACTGACCATGCAATTATCCTTCCGACAATGGTCATGTCCGATTAGGGCAAAAGTACATCCTGTGGAGAAATGAAATATAACTCACATAACCATTTTTGGTTACCCACATAACCATACCCCTTTTGGCTAGTGTCCCCCTCATACACACTTTAAATGATATTTTGCAACCTCTGCCAAGAATTATTTAAGAGGAATGCACCACTATATTATTTTTATGGTCAGCTATTTACAACCTTATTGACATATCATGTCTAAACATATTGTACTATTTATGTATATCTAGCCCCAACACTGGAGAGAGTGAAATAAATATTTCAATTGGAGACGACCTGTTATGCAGTCCTCGTACGCAAATGTCTGAGTCTCAAGAGTTATTGCCGCCATGGACGCCAGGGTGTTGGAGTATGCCTGGAAGTGATAGTTGTGATGATGAATCCACACGATCATTTAAAGTAGTTAGACAATACAACGAAACAATGAATAATTTAGCAGAGGTCGCTTGTCTCCATAGACCATCCATGCTAGAGCACCAGATAGAAAACTTAGATGCTGTTTCAACTCGCAAAATGAACAAAATCAAAGCAAAGGCATCAGAGGCTTGTGCACTAATTTGTAAAGTCATTGCCCCTAATGACGGTGAGCAACTTTTCCCATCTTTATACGAGTAAAAAGAACCTGTTATTTCCAATGAACTACTTGTCAACTTGATGAACGCTTTCGCCAAGGCTCCAACTAGAAACCTAAGGACTCAGATACTTAGTCTTTATGCCCATCAATATATGATGAAAACCCTGCACAAACTTCATGAACCATATGTAAAACTAACTCAATGGCACATAAGGATAACTCACACTCATGCAGAGACAATCGACCATACTGAAAGAGATGGTGGATGTATATTTTATCAGAATGCTTTGCGGTTAGAAATCATTTAGAGGCGCATTGACGTCCAATAAAAGTCAGACATTAGGCAGGAGATTATTTCTTCGTTGTTTTGAAATTTCATATCATTAGGTGCTTTCTTGACATATCTTTTTAGTAATTTATGCTTGATACACCCAATGCATTCTAGTAAAATGTACATGCCACCATCTTTTTTGTAATGGTTAATTGGACCGGTGTAAATGTAAGCAAGCAAACCTGTCATTTAATCAGTTTGGACATGACCAAGGTCGACCACTTTGTGGACTTCATCAATCAGCTGTACTATCATTAAGATGTTGCATTTGGCACATAGACGTTGAAGCTTGATGGTGGTGAGAGCATATTGATGCCTAATGTCATCCACACTGTAATGAGATCAACAATAGTTGCTCAATACTTGAAATACTGCAAAGGGGAAGCCAACCAGCAAGAGCTGAGCGTGAAGCATCAGCAAAACTAAGAGCCATAAAAGGTCAATCACTCCAAGTAGGTCAAAAACGAAATCTTGGATAGCAATCTTGTACTCATTCAGTTTTTGGTATCGTGATCGTGGAGTGTATTGATGTAGGCTTCGATTGATGACTCCAACTTTAAGAATTGCTTATAACTGCTGCTCATAGACCGTTGCTTAGCATAGGGAACTGTTGTTTTGAATGGTAGCTTAAGTTCCTTAGCAGTTTCAAATGACACTGATTGTTGAGTCAAGAAAATTTCTACATATCGCCAGAGCAACAATGAAATCAAACTTTGCGATAAGATCATGCAAGTCAGATCCATCAGATGAAACATTGGGACTATGCTCACGATCTATGTTTAGTTTTATCTCCTTCAAGGTATGGAAAAGAGGAACAAAAAGTTTCTGAAAAGTATACAATCCATCGACTCTCTCAACCCATCTCGTTCTACACGCATCTACCAACTTCTTCTTCGTACCAGTTGATTCAGAGCTATGAAGATTAATATTTCTTTCTAAAGGAATTTGCCTCGTTGAGATATATTTAAAAAATCAGACATTTTTTAACCCTTTTCAACATGGATGGAACATCAGTTATCTCAGTTGATGCAGATATGGCCAAGTTCAATCAATGGCTATGGCAATGGGTGAAAAGAGCCTTGCTATTCAACCTCAGTAAATGAGCAGATAAACCATTGATATGGCCAGCAACAGCAACAGCTCCATCATATCCCTGGTCACAGCAGTCATCAATAGATATACCAAAATTACCCAAAGCTTTACGAATTGTCTGAGCAAGTTGCTTGCCTTTTAACCCCCATTTACAGTCTAGAAAACCAACAAACTCCTCCCTTATATTACATTCTTGGTCAACAAAGCACAACACAAGGACAAGGGACATCTGCTCTGTATTTGAAATGTCTTTAGCCTCATCAGCAATAATAGAGTAATACATGCTGGCCTTTAAATCAGTGATTGTCTTATCAGTTATTACCTCACCACAACATTTAATAAGTTTGTTTTGGGTGGTCTTAGATATGTAGCTCTGATTCTTCCCACAAGATTTAAGATGATTCTCTAAGACCTTGTCACCAGCATGTAGTCTAAAATTGAGTAATTCAACAAAATTCCCAACACCACCAGAGGAGTAGTATTCAACTTCTGGATGATACTGGGAATCATCACGATGACCATGAAATGCCAAACCAAGACAACTGCAAGTTAAGACAGTAACAGTTATGGATTGCAATTTAGATCGATTAACTTCTACCTCTTCTCACACTATTGTCAATAACAATGTCAATGGGCTGCGTTGCACCAGACATATTGGAGATTAAAGCAGTAAACACAGGAAAGGTACAGCCATGTACTTGAAATGGAAGTGGTATCATTCCAACGATGGAGTGGTTGAGACAAAATATTGAAAACCTTTCCACACTTGCTTGTAAAACAATCACCCAAAAGAACACAAGGCAAACAAAATCCCTCATCAAGAGATGGAGAATAACACAACCAGGCATACCATTTTAACCACTGGTAACGAAATGACCTCTTATTTGTCTTTGGAAATGCATAGTTTTTGTCTGGCTTAAAAACATTATTCATGAGATGATAGATTTCATCATTATTCATGATTTTAACTCTCTCTCAAAATGAAGCAACATCAAAATTGGTTGAAGAAAGAGGTCTACCACAAGTGGTGGAAGAAGAACCAGTAAAAGAAGGAAAAGTAGTAAACAAATTAGTATCAGAAGAACTAGAACCAACAGAACTACTACATACTGAAGAACCAGTGCCAGCAGTAAAGAACTGGCACCAGCAGAACTAGTACCTACAAAAGAACTAGTGCTGGCACAGAACCTAGTACCAGCAGGAGAACTAGCACCAGCAGGAAAAGAATTAGTACCTACAGAAGAACTAGTGCCAGAAGAAGAACTGGTACTATCAGAAGAACTAGTACTAGCAGAACTGACAGAGCTCGAAATGTTTATAGACACTTTATGCTCTTGGTGCACTTTAAAAAACTTATTTATTTGTTAAGGATTCAATTTAACCTTCTTGGATGCAGCTTTGTTATGCTTGGGCAGAACTGCAGTATTTTAACCCTTTTTTGAAATAAGTACTTGTTTTTGGGTCTTTTGAGTGCATAAAAGAAGAACAAAATGGTTTGGGGTGAAACTCTCGCCTGCTACAGCAACACCTTCAAAACAGAATAGTATGTGCACATCTGGTTTCCCTTTAACATGCGAGAGTGTACTTCTTGGTTAAAAAGTAACCTGGGTCTTATATCCCCTCAATCTGGATAGTGAGAAAATATCTTTCTACCTATCACCGAAGCTAAACCCAAAATGCAAGGAAAAGAGGCCCATTTCTTATCACAGCAATTCAAAATTGCCTCTTGTTTAACCAAGTCCTCATTCTGTAATCCCAAATCTAAACTTGAAGATGACACTGACAAAAGCAAAAGATTACTTTTGCTCTGAAAAATATCAGGATTGTTGGTTGCTGCAGTTGAAAATGCAGGGTGATGCAAATAGAAGTTAGCATTCAGAAAAAGCTCCAGTGATGTCAAGACTCTCAATATACTCACTAAACTATTATTACCCAACAAAACCAAAGATACCGAGCTGTAAAGACAATTGCCAGATGTTTGAGATCTATGAAAACAGGACACCAAGAAATAGATGTAGAGATGTAGATACATTGAATCGTCATGATAATACAAACTATAAAATATAAGTTTGCAGTTTCTGGTAAAAACAGTATGAACTGTCAAGTTATGCACTCACTGATCACACTTAGCACGAATTATAAAATGAACAGTGATTAAACATATTCAATGGACCTTTAACCTTATAGACAAAATTTCAAATAACTTTGAACTAGGAAAATCTTTTACCACAGTCTGAAAGAGCATTCTGAATTTAGTAAGACTGCCAAGTTTGGTTGCAAAATATTGTAAAATAAGGAGAGTATACTCGTGCGAAGTTGGCAAATTTTGTATATTTTTCTATTACGCGCGGGAAATTAATACCCTTTTTCTCGAACAGGGTATCCATTTCCCGCGCGTAATAGAAAAATATACAAAATTCGCCAACTTTGCACGGCTATATTTTCCTTCTTTTACAACATTTCTTAACTAAACTTGGCTGTTTTACTAAATTCAGGATGCTCTTTTAGGCAGTGGTAAAAGATTTTCCTAGTTCAATTTTTTTTGAAATTTTGTCTATAAGGTTAAAGGTCCATTAAAGTTGCAGTTTTCAGTATAGACCCACAAGACATTAGGTCCACAGCTAGAAGCATCAGTAATTGTAAAATAAATTTTCATGATGCTATTATGCCAAAGGTTATCACATAAATGCCAAGCAGAATATATTATTGATGCTTCATCAGCTGTGATGCTGCATAAGCTAATAATCTACTTTAAAATATGAGATAGAATGTAAGTGTATGTACCTGACAGCAGTATATAAATTTTCACCAGACTTTAAACAATCTGGAATGAAAGTTTCAGTTGCCATATTATCAAGTTGGCAAAACGAACGTCTTTGGACTCCAAGAGATGGATGCCGGATGGAAACTGCAACAGCAGGAGTACCTGTTTGAGGAATATTTGGCACTCTTGATGCTTGAGCGTTGTGCAATCTCTTCCTTCTGCTAAATATCTCTTGACCTTTTGCATTTCTTCTTTCATTTCCTATGTCTGCATTAAGTGATTCCATTAGCTTTTCATCCTGCTGCTTCTTTAGTGCTGCCCTTTCAGTTGATGTGCCAATCAGTTCATTGCTGCCAGAAGAAAAATCATTCACAACATCTTCCATGCTCTAATTTGAACTTGAAAAAGGAACCTCAACCAAATCACTATCGCTGAATAACTCATCTAAATAAGACAAAGATACAGCTGCACTCTGGTAAATTTATGGTCAGATATGTACTTCCCAAGGGTGAAACAGTCAGTCACAACAGTACCATCAAAATGGTCAAGCTTAAAAGTAATGTCAAGGGCATTACCATAGAGACTTTTTCCTTTCAGAAAGAATAGTTCTTTTGCTACTGCAATTGTTTCCTTGGCACTCGATTGTAGGCTCAAACATATTTCATGTTAGCCCCCACCCTTGCTGTAACGAACTGATATGTATCATTTCTTATTATCATCATAGTGCATCCAGCCAATATATATCTTTCAGATGGGAGCCAATTTCCCAGTTTTACTTGATGCTGAAGATGTTGGGGCAGCAGACTGCTTCCTTGCATTTTCCTGAAGAAGTCTTAACTTGTCTTGCTAGCTCAAGCAACTTTCTCTTTTTCTCTTCACGCTTATCACTACATTGTGGAGAAGCAGCTTCTACAAAAGATCTCAATGCAAGCAAGTCACTCATTTTTTCTAATCTTAAAGACTGCAGATCATCAATTGCTGCCGTTTGAATTGCAGTCGAGTCCATGTGAATTAATGAAAACAATGTTTTTGGAAGAAAATCAAAAATAATACTCATTGAAATTCAATACATACACATAATTATTAATGAAATAGTTATCAATTAATTAAATTCTTTGCTTATTCTTTTCAATTTTGATTTGTCAATTCAAATTTACATTCCAGGTATTGCATATACTGTAAGCAGTCTGGACATCCATTTATTATATAAGATGAATGGTGTTGAAGTATATTCATAACTGATGTCCTGTTTAAAAGACATTTCAAGGTTCTTGATAAAAAGTAAATTGTATCTCAATCACATTACAAACAAACATCTTGCTGTTAACTGAAAGCTACATTTATCTTCTCTTTTTAGTATTGCATTAGACTACAACACATATTCTAGTTTCTTGCTGTCTGAGCTTACAAAACAAGTGAGAAACAGGTTTCTCAAACTGGGTTGCCCCATGTCAGGTCACATGATATACTCACATGACATGTGATTCCAGTACTTTATAGTAATTTGCATACTGCAACTTATTCATGTTTTAATAAAAGCACTGCCTTGCAATGGCAGGACAAACAGGAAACCAATGTGAGAGTTGTCTTTTCTATTATTTATATATATTTGCATTCAATGCTTTACACATTAGTACTTTTCAATTTCTCATATCACTTAAGATCATTTATTGTAACATATGATATAAATTTTCTTGTTAAAAATACCTCCAGTTGGGCATAAAATAGTATTAAGATTCGGCAGGTAGTAGCTTTTCCAGCAAGCTTTTTAAAACACACTTTTCTCACACTGTTTGAGCTAAAAAGCGTGGAGCCAAAGGATGGGTATGTAAATTGTATGATTACTACTAAAACAGTTACTAGAAGGCTGTTGGTAGATTGGTCCTTCATAATACCTTTTCCTGTCTAAAGTTGTCAATTACACTTTTGTGAATATCTCTCTTGTGAAGGAACTTGCAAATCTGTTTTGATACATTATACATTACATAAAAGTCTTTTTAAAAATTGAAATGCAAGTATAGATGATTTAAACTTTACCTCGTCAATGCTTTTGCAGCACGTGTTGCTGTTGGCTGCCATATTGAAATTAGCAAGTAGCTAAAAAGTCATGAAATAAGTAGTGAAAAAAAAGTAGTGAAAAAAGTAGTGAAAAAAGTAGCAACAGAAATTGTGGTGAGCAATAACGTAACATAACAATGCATGGACAAAATGGGTCAATTTCCATATAAGCGTCCTTAAGTGATGTCACATTAATATGAAGTAAATGCAGGGACGAATGAGGTCAGGACAAGTTCGCTCTCAGCTATGTTATATTCTTCATTTACGCTGTTTCAGACAGCGCTAAACCGCATTACAGTGCTTTAGACTGCTTTCGACTGTCTTGGACTATGTTAGGCTGCATTGCAGCGCTTTACACTGCTTTAGACTGTCTTACACTGCATTGTAGTGCTTTAGACAGCTTAAAATCAGATATGGCGAATATTCAACATTTTTCTTTGGTTTTTAAATTCCTCTTCTTTTTTATTACGGGGGCAAAGTTAATGCCTTTGACATTCCAGCAGACTGGATATCGTACATGAAAAACGTTACAGAAGAATTTGACAAACGGCCGTGGTCTCTTGTCATCATTCCTTTTTGCAAGAGTTTGCATGAATGCAGTACTGTGCATATTCCCGAATTTATTATATGGGACCTCCTTGTGCAATTCCCTACTTGTTGCAAGTCCCTGCAGATATGCCTACATGATAATTGTGGAAATGATGTGGACAGGAATAAGAGGCAAAGTGGCAATGGTAATAGCTCCCTTCCAAGGTTGATCCATGAAATTGATGGGGTTGTTCTACTTGTGAGTAGAAATTACTTTTGCACATTAGGTCATAAGTATCTTAGCCATGATGAATGATTGTTACAGAGGTTACCATCACAGTCTCTTGCATATTTCTTATTGCCGCATAGATCTGGTTTCACCAAATAATGCCTGATGTTGGTTGTGTTGATGGTTAGTGAAGGGAAAAAAATTTCTTCCATCAAAGTTGTATTGTGAGAGACCAGGTGGAAATCCTTTTATGAGAAAACGTCCAGCTACGTTGGATTTTACAAAACTGTTAATAATATTAGCCAGGTTAAATTTGAAGAATCAATAAATGGTCAAATATATCCTGGAAGTAAGATTATGCTGTCATCTTTCCTTCAGAACTTCTGGAATCACGAGCTATACTACCAAGAGAGGATGCACCGAGTCGGGATAAGCGAAGATTGGATATGCTCTGATTACACTTTTAAATCAATCACCAACGTTGGCATATATCAGCATGATGATAACGGTAGTAGCAAATGGATCAAACAGTTTAAGAGCTTATTTATCCTACTTAGTGATATTGGACAGGTGTTAACCTGGCTGTTAACAGGTGACACCTCTTTAGACAGTGTTTTATGATCATCACGAGAGGTGGTTAAGCATAGACTAGAGGCAAAACGAAAAATGTTGGAAGAAATACACATTGATGACTGCTGTGAAACTAAAAACAAGTTACAGAATGTATTCGGCGACACTGTTGCAGTCAAACTTGACATCTTTCATGCAATACAAAGAATTATGAAGAAAACCTTGAAAGGCATTCCCTTTTTACGACCTTGCAGGATCGTTGAAGCTGGTGTTTTGAAACGCAAGGGACGTCGGTGACAAAAGAAGTTTATCGACACCAGATCCAACAGAATTAAATGCTAACTTGGAAGGTTATGTTTGGTGATGGAAAAATGTTATATCTTATGATGGAAAACTAGTTTTAAATTTACAAATTCTGGAGGAAATTAATAACTTGAGTTTTCATATCTCTAAAAGTTGCTTATCGCACATCAGGCCAGGACAAGGAACAAATAGAGACAAACGTTGCATAAAAGAATAAATACTTTTATGAAATACTCAAAACTTGGTGTGGAATTGGACTGTGCTCTTTTAATATCTGTTTTTGATCGCTACAATGAAGATATGAAGAAACCACCCAAAAGAGAATGCTTACTTCAATACGTGGTGCAACACTCCTGTCGCCAAGACCCCGGGCATCCAGTTCCACCAAGGTTCGGATTTTCAACTGTTATTGATGCAAGCAGCTATTATGAAGAAAGCGTGTATGAAGTGAACGACATTTCAGGTAGCAGTTTTAATGAAATACTTCAAAATGTTCAGGCTCTCAAGCAGATAGCCAATGAGATAAAGGCAAAAGGTATTAATAAGGCAATATTCCACGAAAAATGTTTACCTTTTATGAACTTGGCAACTTCAATTTTTTGCTCATGCGCGGTAAGGCCGACGTAACTGATTTTCAACAGCATGAAAGCAGACTCAACGCAGTTGTTCAAGGTTGGGGCTTTGAAGTATCAAGATGTGAGGGTGATGGTGATTGCTATTTCTACAGTGCTGCTGCAGCGTTGCATAATGCAGCCCCAATTCTTGCTGGTGTCGCTTGATAAGCTTGTAGCGGCTAAAAAGCATAAGGCCTTCGAGATCACTGCACGGTACGAGTGGGACATTGAGAGGTGCAAACTCTTGATGTGCAAGGGGCTCTACCCTTATGAATACATGGACTCTTGGGTGCACTTTCAGGAAGCCAAGCTTTTGCCTAGAGAGGTCTTCTACTCCAAGCTCTCAGACGAGAACATCAGTGAGGGGGATTACGAACACACAAGAAGGGTCTGGAATACCTTCGGGTGCCTCACCCTGGAGGACTACAGTGACCTCTACTGCTGAACCGATGTGCTCCTCTTGGCCGACGTCTACGAGAACTTCAGGAGAACTTGTCTTCACCATCATGGATTGGATCCCGCCCATTATTACACGTCTTCTGGCCTTTCATGGGATGCCCTGCTTAAAATGACAGGTGTTACTCTGAAATTGTTGACCGATTATGACCAGCACTTATTCATCAAGAAAGGGCTATGCGGAGGTATTTCCATGGTGTTGAAGCACTATGCCTTGGCCAACAACCAACTAGTTGAGGGCTATGACGCAGAGAAGCCTACCAGCTACATCCAGTATTTGGATGCAAACAATTTGTATGGCTGGGCAGTCAGCCAGGCATTATCTACAGGAGGCTTTTAGACGGCTGGCCAGCATCAAGAAAAGTGCCTAGAAAACACTTCTGACGGCATTTCATGTTACAAGCAGGCAACCGCAAAACAAATGTAGCTTGCACTTTATCAAACATAAATATACCAGTTGCCATCTGAGTTTCGATGTTTTTAAGTCAAACTTTGTCTGAGGTGTTCTTTAGCTATTTTTCGTGCTGCGCTGGTGCTTCGAAATTTCAAGTCGATCTCCATAGAAACAACCACCACATGATTATTTCCTGTGATCATCGCTAACCCACCAATGATAATATGCTACTTAAAATAACCTTTGAACTTCTTCATGCACACACGGTTTCCGGCGGATTTCATGTAAATTCTCGCCGATCTTTATCTTTGTCGATATCCGCACAGTTCTGAGCCAGCATGTGTAGCCACTGTCCCAAACAAACTTATCTATATATATAACAGCATCCCCCCTTTAAAAATGTAAACACAACATCAAGTCCAACTAATTAATGTTAAAAGCATTTAGTAAGATTTCAGTCAATACCCAAACGTTTCGGTGGTCGATGTGATATGGGTGGATAATGAGGAGCAGGGTCTGTTATGCCAGATTCTGTTGCAGCCTTACTTCCTTGCCTTGGTACTGCATCATCAGTTTCCTCGTTAGCTGCAGGTTCGAACATATCTTCTTCTGCTGGTGTACCCCTAGGTGTTGTTAACTCTGAAATCGGTTCAGTTGCCACTATCTCCTCTCCTACCAAGATATCAGTATTGGCTGCTTGTTCATGCTGTTTAATACCAGTTGTTTGGAGCTGATCAAGGTGGCGTCGCCATATCTTATTTGCACCAATTTCTACTTCGTATGAAAGGAGACCTGTCTGGGCTTGCACTGTACCAGGTACCCACTTGACGTCTCCCATGTAACTGTGTGCCAGCACCATCTGACTAATTGAGAGCTCGCGTCTGTGGGCTCTTCCATTTGCAGCTGTTTAATTTGGTTGTTGATTGACAATCTTTCGATGTAGATCTGGTTTGAGTAAATCAAGTTGAGTACGCAATGGTCTGCCCAGGAACAATACAGATGGTGCTTCTCCAGTCAGTGCATGGGGGCGTTTCGGTATGCTAAAAGGAACTTTGCCAGAGTGGTGGTCTACTGGGCTGTACCCCGTTTTTCACTTTTCATAGCCTGCTTAAAGGGCTAGTTCGTTGGTGGCAGGGTGGAAAGGAGCTGAGGTAATATGTTTTATGCCGTTTATCTTCAAAAATTGCTGGAATTCCGCAGTCGTAAATTGTGTGCCATTGTTGGTCACCAACTGTGCTGGGATGCCACACCAGGCTAACAGGGTGCGAAGTCGTTCGATGGTTAGGGCTGATGTCGTCGATAACATGATTTCCACCTCCAGCCATTTCGAGTGGGCATTCACAATAATCAGAAACATTCGACCAAGAAATGGTCCTGCAAAATCCAAGTGAATCCTCTGCCAAGGTGTTGTGGGCCATTCCCAGTGGTGAAGTTGTGCTTTTTCAGGTTCATTCTGTTGGAGTTGACAGCCAGCACAGCTTTTAGCCAATTGCTCAATATCTTTATCGATTCTGGGCCACCAGATGTAACTCCTGGCCAGGGACTTCATTTTCACGATTCCCAAATGTCCTTGATGGAGTTTGGTTAGTACTTGACTGCGTAATCTTGGAGGAATGAATACTCTGTTTCCCCACATTAGAACACCACAGTGAACTGTTAGTTCCTGTCTACGGTGATAGAAAAATTTGATGTCTTCTTCTGGTTGATTAGGCCATCCTTTCATGGTGAAATCATACACTCTCATCAGCAGAGGATCCCGTTGTGTTTCTCGTTTCACTTGTTCCACTGTGACGGTAACGGGTCAAATTATGTAGTATAGAACAGCCTACTGGATGTATTGGCTCTTCACTTTCTTTGTCATTGGACTGTATGGGCAACCGAGATAAGCAATCAGCATTTCCATGTTGTGTGGTATTCTTGTACTGGATTGAATAGTCAAACCCAGCCAAGAATAGTGCATATTGTTGTAATCTAGCCGCAGTCACAGTAGGTAGGCTTTTGCTGGGGTGGAAAATAGCGGTAAGAAGCGGTAAACCTTTCACTCTGTTGACTGATCATCACAAAGACATAGTTGTGGAATTTCTTGACACCCCATACTGTGGCTAGGGCTTCCTTGTTGATCTGCGCATAGTTCCATTATGCTTTCAAAAGGGATCTGGACGCGAAGGCTACTGTTCGTTCTCTGCCATCAGGCATGACGTGGGAAAGGACTGCTCCAATTCCCACTGGAGATGCATCACATGCTAACTGCAGTGGTATGGCAGGGTCATAATGGGTCAGTATGTAAATGCATTTTCCTGTCTATCTGTCCAGTTCCATTTGTACTCACGCTCCAACATTTGGTTAAGTGGATGTAGAATTGTTGCTAGGTTTGGCAAGAATTTGTAGTAATAATTTACCAATCCAAGGAAAGAGCAGACTTCTGCAACACTTTGTGGATGAGGTGCATTCACTTTCGCAGCCACCTTGTCCGCAGTCTTGTGCAGCCCTTGACGATCAATTCCATGGCCACAGAAAGTGATCTTCTCTTTGAAAACTCACATTTAGATTTATTGGCTCGTAACCCATGATGATGTAGGCTCTAGGTTAGCCAGGTGTTCTTCATCTGTGTGGCCCATCACTATCATATCATCAAGAATACAACTTGTACCAGGTATTCCCTTCAGAACTTGTTCGATGGTGCGCAGCCAGATAGCTGGAGCCGAAGTAATGCCAAAGACTAGCCGATTGTACTGAAACTATCCCATTGAAGTATTGATTGTGAGGTACTTCTTGGATTCCTCTTCCATCGATTCCTCACGAGCCTTGCAAGAACGCGGTTGACTACCTTCTTTAAGGGTAATTCTGGCTTTGGCAGATTTAAATGTTCCCAAATTGTCATTGAAGAGATCCGCATGTTCATCCAATAGTTTGTTTAATTTCTCTCATGTGAGCATGGCAGGCTTTTCTGAGACTTTTAAAGACTTGATTGTTTTCCAATCCAAGGGAAGTGTATGAAGTCAATCCAGACCCATCAACACTGGACCTGTCGTTTGCACTACATAAAGAGGCAGAAAGCTTGCTTGATCTTGGTATTGAACTTGCACCCTAAGGCAACCAATGGGTGTTATTTGTTGACCAGTGTAAGTTTGTAGTATGACTGGTGTTTCCTGCAACTCTTTGGCAGGAAACATTTCTTGAAAAACTTCATGTGGCAAGATAGACACAGCAGATCCTGTTTCTAACTCCATCTTCAAAGGTTGATCATCAACTTTAACTAGTATCCATATAATATCACTGCTTGGTTTGTTCAAATTGTGAACTTCTAGACTTCCTAGCAAATCTTCATATGCATCCGGTTCTTGCTAGATTGCATGCACCTGCTTCCTTCATGTATACCTGGTTGCTGGACTATCTTCCTGACTAGATTCTGCATTGAATTTTTGCCCATCGTGATGTTACTGAGTGAAGGAAGACAAAAGCTGTATTTTTAAAGCCCATCACTCTACATGAAGCAGTGTAAATACATATGTAAAATGCCTCATTGCATGGTTACAGAATGTATGAACAACTCTAGAAACTCTAAGGGAGTTAGCTACCATCGAGTTCCAAAAGAAAATGAATTGCGCAAAGTGTGGATGGTGAAAATTTGCCGACTAAATCCACAAAACATAGATAACTCATTTGTATGTTTGGCGCATTTCACACCTGATTGCTTCGAGAGAAAATCAGAAGTTCTCGTACCCGGCCATAAATGTAAACCGAAATTGCTGCCAAACTCTGTTGCTTCGATTTTTCCTTGAAGTAAGCAGGAAACTCCATGGCCAAGGGTCGAAGCAGAATGCCAATGCACTCTGAACAGAAACAGGAAGAGGTATCAGAAAAGTATAAATGTAAAGCGATATTCACACCATATTATGATATTAAAAGTATATTAAACAATTGTAGTTTATTTATCTATTAGTAATTTTATGCAAGGTTAATTGTATATTCATTTCACACACTAAATGATAAACTGCTGTCAATATTATGAGATGTAAACGTCATGAATCAGCAAATCATTTACAGTCAACATCATTCTTTGTTTGAAGATGTTTGAAGATAATGTCATGCCTGCTCCAAATGTGGCATTAACTACAGGCTCCAAAACAACTAAGGATATAGGTATTCAGTGCGAATTATTGCTATGCCCAGTGAAATCAACAATAGCTTCAAGTCCCATCCAAAGTGCTGTTGATGATACTGCTGTTGTCAACAAAGTTGTTTCAACATCACATGGTAGTTGCATTGATATGGGTCCTTCCACTAGTGCAATAGTCACTGAAAGTATCTCTCCTCAGAAAAGTATTTGCTCAGAATTGACATATACTGACTCTGAAAATGATGGGTTTTATTTGCCTGGTTCTGCTGAAAGTCAACCTGAAACAGAGCGACACTGAATCAGAAAAGAGTCCTGTAAAGCAGAAAACGTTTATAGTTTTTGAAGAAAATCTTGACCAACTTTTTTCTGCTTGTTCTACCTGTTGCAAGCCAATAATAGAAGTTTCAAAAACCCTTAATGGAAGTATGGTTGTTGTTTACTCCCATTGTATAGAAAGACACAGTAACAGATGACAATCACAGCCCAAGATTGACTCGATAACAGCTGGTAATGTGTTGCTTGCTGGGTTCATACTCTTCAGTGGCAACACTTTTCAAAACATCAACAGCATGGCACAGCTTCTTAATTTGGCTTTTATTAGCAGTAGTCTCTCTTACAAAATCCAAAAGGACTTTCTTTTTCCTGTTGTTGTCAATGCTTGGAAAGCCACCAACAAGAACTAGTGAAAGAGATGCAAGCATCATCTAAGCTGGATCTTTGTGGTGATGGACGAAGTGACAGCCCTGGGCATAGTGCAAAATATGGCACATATACAGTGATGGATGAAAGTACCAGCAGAGTGCTAGATTTTGAAGTTGTACAAGTTACAGAAGTGTCATCGTCCAATGCAATGGAAGCTGAAGGATGTAACAGAGTACTAAAAAACCTCAAGAGTAAAGAAGTAAACGTACGATGTCTTACCACTGATAGGCACACTACGATAACATCAGAAATGAGAAAAAAACATTCAGAAATACTACACCAGTATGACGTCTGGCATCTGTCAAAGTGGGTTGTGAAGAAACTAAGCAAGAAAAGCAAGAAAAAAGAATATAAGGATTTGGCTGCATGGATTCAATCTGTTTCTTCTCATTTCTGGTGGAGTATAGCTACATGTCAGGGCAGTTACGATGTTCTCTTGGAGAAATGGACATCCATTGTCAACCATGTTTGCAATAAACATTCATGGAAAGGAGCCAAACATTTCAAGAAATGTGCACTTCATGAATTGTCAAAACAAGAAATTAGGAAGAAACTTTGGCTGAAACCTGGCACTGCTGCTCATGTGGCCCTTGAGGAAGTAGTTTTTAACAAAAAGCTGCTGAAGGATCTCAAGTTGGTTACAGAGTTTCACCACACTGGTAACCTTGAAGTTTACCATTCTATGATGTTGAAGTACTGCCCTAAAAGACAGCACTT
>JAODVM010430272.1:0-19206 GCA_025400095.1 Phenganax marumi
CTACGATTGTTACTCCGGGATATTTTTGGTCTCCGCGTTTGCGCGGCGTGCCCGGAGTGTCACGCCAGCCCAGACCCCTGCATGGATTGCAGTGGGAGTAACGCAAGCTTGCTGGGCGGTGTGTTCGGGCGCATGGACGCAGGGTATGTTAGCATCGAAGCACAGAAATCGTCAGGCTCTCTGCACGGACACATGCAATGTTTCGTTCAATGTCTGCACCAGCACACGCCCTTGCTTGAGATTTTTGATTTCAGTCCAGAGCGCTTAACCGAGCTGCGCCGCGAGTACTGCGCATACAACAGCCACGTCGCCCACAGTACGTACAGTGGCCGGACCCGGCAGCAACCGAAGCAGCAGTCGCAGCAGCAGAGGCGACGTGGCCAGAGCATGCATCGGATCGCACCATGACAAGCATCCCCGGCTACCAGTGGCGTACCGCGCGACAACGCCAGGACACCGCGGAGGCAAAGCAATGGCTACGAGAATACATGGAAGAAGACGTCGTACAGTTGCAAACTTTGAAGCAACACCACATCCACCCAGTATCCATGGAGGCCGGTGAGCGTTTGCCACTCAAAGGCTGCCAAAAGGAAGACCAAAAAGGTGTTTGTAAACACGATTTTCACCGCACCGACTGGCTCTGCTCGCATCCCAAAATTTTGTGCCCGTGCGAGTTGCAGCGACACGGCTTCGCGAGCGCTGGCCGACGAAACCGATTAGGCGCATTGCGCGGGCCATATGGACACGAATTCCTGAATCCGTGTCATCCAGCCATCTTAGCCAGCATGCGTGGGGGCAACAACGACGTCCAAGTACCATACCGGCTCCCCTACGCGTGCGTAGACTGCGGTAGTGCCATGACACCTGCGCAACGCCGCGCAATTGCGCTGGGGGCACAAAGAGCACAAGACGCGCAAACAGGCTACTGCAGCGACTACTGCTCCAAAAATCAACCAATGGGGTTTCACGAAATCAAAGAGTTTCAAAAAGGCCATATGGCACTCCATGCAGTCTTGGCGGACAAGGACGCGCAAACCATGGGCAAAAGACACGCAGCCCGATTCCTCAGCGACGCCTACTGTAAAGGCTTGGTTCGGGGACAAGTCGAATGTTGCAACTTGCGGGCAAACCATCGCGTCGGACAAATCGTGGCAGCGGAGCGGATCTCGACCGCAGATTTTGTGAGCTTTCCTGGCAAAGCGTATCTGGCTCTATTGGAAGCCCTAGATCGAGACGCTGACCGACAGGTGCGACCCCAGAAGTACGTTCGCACGAAGCCTGCGCCGGGGACAGGAGCACGACACTTGCGCGAAAGCGTCCCAGCCGAAGCATATGGACACCGCCCCATGCAGTCGGAAGTCTGGTGGTTGTCTCCATATATGAGTTTACCATGCTCTGGGAGCTCGTGCCAACGCGCGTGCCATACAGCCGCGCCGAGTGGGATGCAGCTCCCATAACTGCCTGGGACGTACGGCTGACGCCTGCAGGCCAGCGCAAATTGCTGGCAACCGTTTCGGACGCGCCAGCACGCTTGCGACCAGGTGTCCACTACACAGTCTGCTTGGAGCCCAGCTCCGATCGCATTCTTTTCCCGAGTGCGGGAGCAACAGCGAGCTTGCGGCACAACTGGTCTTTGCAACGCCGTCGACGGCCGAAGTGCCCACACTTTGCCGAGAGCTCCGTCCCCAAGGGGTTTGCTGAGAACGCAGAAAGGAACGCACGCTTGACGCAAGTGTATTTTCGAGCTTGGACGCTGAACGCCACACAAGCGACGGACCATGTCCCGTTTCTAGGACACTTGCGTGGCCAACAGGAGTCTTGGGAAGACGCCTTGCGGCACTGGCTGCAGCGGCTGCCGTGTACGGAGACGAAGCGGAACGTGGGTAACTTTCTTTCCGTTTATCGTGTGCGACCCAGCGGCGACGCCGATGGACACAGTGACGACGACGGGGCGGACGAGCCGTTTGCGTTGGCTCCGGAACAACTAACGGGAGCACTTCGCACCCTACTGCCCGCGCACTCGCACCGCAGCGGCCCCGCCCACAACGACGATCGCGCCCATCGTGTCGCAGAGGCGGTGCAGCAAGCCGACGCACTGTGGTCCACGCAGATGTCGCCGGATGTATCGAGGCGCCCGCCACCACACGCGTACACAGACCTGTCGGCAGACGCAGTGCGCAAGGCCGCACGAGCCCACCCCACCAAGCAACACGCCATGGCTCCGCCGGAGGAACAAGTCGCCGCGGTCCAGACCACGCCGGACAAGACGGAGGAGGCCGTGCAAACGTGGCTCGCCGAGTTGACGGGCAAGGACGACTGCAATGCTGAGCAAGCAAGTTTCTGCACGAAGCTTGGCGTGCGTATCCTGCAAGAGCTCCACGACAGTCAGTTAGAACCCGGCAACCTTTGTCGGCGATGTTCCATAGGACCTGCTCACCGGGAAGAAAAAGGCGACGCACGCGACCGCCTTGCATGGTCAGACGCTGCTCTGGGGCGGACCCGCAGTCGGCATCCAAGGGCTCACGGAGCTCGTCCGCTGCGAACGGACAGGCGACGCATGGCTCACAGAAGTCCAAGCGCAACTGCGCCGGGGAGAGCTCTCCGAGGACAGCCACGCCTTCCTGCACGGGAACGTGACCTCTGTGCCGGGAAGCTGGACTCTGGGACGCCCGGCGTGCGGGACGCTTGCATGCGCAGCGTTGGTGGGTCAGAGCCCCGACACGATTCGTCGGCGAGAGTGCGTGCAGTGCGCCGAGGACCGCGTGTCCCGGCAGCTCGTCGCACAAGGGCCGGCGGATCCGCGGTTCCAGAACGCTTTTGCAGACGCCACAGGCATCTTTGCCACGAATGACGTGAAGTACCACGTGAACAAACGTCGTGCCCTGCGCTGGGCAGCGGAACATGAGGTCGTCGCACGCTATGGGCATTTGGAATGCTTCCTGGAAACTGATGGTTTGAAAGTGGTCATTGTGGAGCCATTGTCTTTGAAGGAATGCTCTCTGGACATGAAGGTTGCCAAGTGGACCCCCCATTCCTAATGCATTATCTTGACTCTTGCTCCAAGAAATCTTAAATCCTTGGCTAGGGTCCAGGTGCACCTTTGAGCGCTCGATTCTAATTAGACTTGTTGGTTCGATCCGCCGCTGACCTCAGAGTGTTTCTTGAAGACGGCCAAGAAGCACAAACTTTGTCTGCCAGTCTTGATGCCATGCAATTTTGGAAGACAAACGGTGCCATGGAAGGAGTGCTGATGACAAAATAGAGACAAACACAGAGAGCCAAACATAGAGACAAACACAGAGAGCCAAACATCACATTCAAACCAGAATGTTGGACCGCGGCGATGTGGATGATGCGCCTTCTCTTGGCTGCTTCAAGGGGGCAGCAGCCACGGCCGATGTTTGCGGGGATGCAGCGTGCGGGCAGCATGCGCGCTGTGCAAAGTGCTGGCTGGCGGCTGGCAACTTTGCGGGCGGTTGGGTTGCCGGTTGTTGTCCAATGGTCGATGGGAGCGCCACTTTTTTTGGATTCCAATGTATCGGGGATATACGGGATCACCATGTTTCATACATTCGTTTTTTGAGGCACGCAAGAACACCTCCACCCAAGATCAATCCACCACCGGCTTCGATTTGTCATCAGTGATCAGCTGCGTTTTTCTGATTTGGGAGGAAACAGGAACCTTGTCAACCGGCAAGCAAACCCACATATCAAGGCTCAACTTGGGCTCCAATGTGCACTCCCTTTCAGTGACACTGAGGCCCCGAACCGCTGGGCCAGGATAAGCCCAGATATAAACTAGTAACTGCTGTTTGCCAGCTTGTTGTTTGCCTGTGGGGCAGCGGTGCTGTTTCCACATCATCATTCGTGTTTCAGTCGTCCCCCTATCTTCCGGAAACTACGTCGGCAGTGGCGTTGTCGGAGTGGAGGGGCTTTTGGCATATCGAGCCGAACCATCATGAACAGTACCCGTCGTTATCGTGGGCCAGATTGGCTTTCCCTTATGGCTCCTTCTGGATCTGGCCCCCAATAAATTGCCCCCCCCCAAGCGCAAGGGGATGGGTTCTCCAGAATTGCCCCTAAATCTTGACATTCCTTCTGACCTTCGTCCTATTGCGCCAAGGATACGCAGGACGCTTACGAAAAGGCCAGGCTTCACTGGCCAACCCAGCGTGGCATCGCTCGTGGAAATCCATGACGACCTTTCTCCACCCAGGTTTGAACCGGCAGCTCAACTTGACCTGACTTCAGACATTCGGCATTTCGTGTTCATCTTCTTTTCGTAAAGCGGTCTCCATTTCACGGTAGAGGGTAGATAGCTAATAAGGCAGCGCTTACGAGTGACACATAGTCATTCTCTCGTCTTGTGCGATGGATCCCAGACTGATTTCAGGATTCTTAATGCTACTTAGGCATTGTTCCTGGCTCACCCAAACACCTTCGTCTTTTCCTCACTGGGGAGCTGGGTGCTACGTTTGTAATGTTACCAAGCAGCGCACTGCGTGGGCGCAGATGCAAGTTCAGTCCCGGACGGCTTTGAAAAAGAAGAACATCCTTGCCCATGCGGACCGGAAGGAGCACAAGGAAGCATTGTTGACGTTGCAGGCCCAATGGGAGCAAAGGCCACAGCCTCAGCAGTGCCAGGAAATTGAGGGGGCTGTTTCAGGCATCGAAGGGGTTCCTCGGCTGGACCGTTTCATGATTGCAGCAGAAGTGGTTGCAGATCATGGCTCTTACCTTTCGTATGAACGTAGAGTAGAAGGTTTGTCAGTTGGCTCAGCTCTTGAATGTGGCGGCAAGGGCAATTCTGCCGAGTGTCGCAAGATAGTTGCTTGCTTGGAGGGCCCCTTGCGGCGAGCCAATGCTCAAGCAATGCAGAAGGCCATAAGATCAAGCATTGCCATGGACAAATCCGGTGACATCACATTGCTCATTTCTCGCATGCTCTTGCCAGAGGGCATCTTCGATTGTGTGCTAGGCCTTGAACTTGACGCTGGCCACCAAGTTGCTGATCTCAAGAATGCAACCCGTGCAATCCTCCAGCGGTCTGCTTGCTTCTCGGAGAAGCCACGCCGGGAAGGGAGTGTCTACCGGTCTGAGGATGATGAGTTGGACAAGTCTGAGGCGCTTTGCCATGCTTTGCCTAAACCGCCTAGGCCTAAACTAAGGTAAACCACCGTTTAAGTTAATACAGTTAAAGGCCGCTTTTCTTTCCCACTCTCGCCGTTGTTTGTTGCATTCTTTTGCGCAGGAGATCTTACGCTCCTTCTGCGCAACAGTGTCTTGCGCCGTGGCAGATGGTGGTCCGGTTGAGCAAAGGGCTCTCTTTGACATGTCACCTTTAGGGCGCTCACTCACTGCTGTGCCCGACGTGATGTTCAGCAACTTGTGCTTGATTGACAGAGACAGGCCACACCGACACCGATCTGTGCTTCGTGGTACTTGGAGCGCCATGCAAGAGAAAGTCACAACGTTTTTGGAGGCTTTAGTCACAGGCCCTCGGAGCTTAGCGAGCCTCTTGGAGACAAACTGCAGATACAGGAAGCTCTTTGAGGAGTCCCAGGCGGAAGAGAAGGAGAAACCGGCCTTGGCTTTGCGAAGACCATCCGGAACCTGGCCTATGCTGAACAGCGGTACGACAGCCGTGCCAGGCCTTTGTTCAGGCTGTTCACTTTACTACCAGTTGCTATAGACACGCTGCAGAAACTCACTCAAAGCTCAGCACCGTCTGAGCGAGAGAGTGTGCAAGTAGCCAAGGACCTTTTGGAGCAGTTTAGCGGAGATTCTGGTTTTACAACTGTGATCAATGCTGCAGTTGCTGCCGACGCCATGGTAATCGGATGGGGCTATATTCGGCTTGACGACTCAGCAGCCGCAGACTATTCACTGAC
Source organism: Phenganax marumi (assembly GCA_025400095.1). Classification (NCBI taxonomy): domain Eukaryota; kingdom Metazoa; phylum Cnidaria; class Anthozoa; order Malacalcyonacea; family Clavulariidae; genus Phenganax; species Phenganax marumi. The sequence goes on from JAODVM010430272.1 coordinate 5,892, forward strand.
AGGTCCAAGAGCTGCTGAACTGTTACAGACCATGCGGGCTTTGCTGGCATCTGGCGGGCTGTTCCTATCAGAGGCCGATGGTACCCTGACCCATGCGGCGCTACGTGCAATGACGGGCCGAGTGGTATTCCTTGGTAGCGATGCTTCGACCGCTGCTTGCTTGAGGTGGCCTTCCCCATCATCGCCGAAACGGAGAGAACCGATTCGCTTTGCCCGAGAGTCTGGGTCTCGTTTTTTGTTCTCTGCAGCAGTTATGGTTGACCATTGGAAAGGCCCAGTGTTGCCTTAAGCTTCCTGAGGTGCTTTGAAACTTTCGAAGCATTCTTCAATGCAAACTTTCCCTGCTTCGAGGACCATTGATGAAAGACGCGTTTCAACAAGCGCATTATAAACTTAACTTGGCGGGGCGGGTTCACTAGCACATGCTAGGACAGCAATTGCTTTGCAGCTTTCAACCTGGAGTCTGACAATATCCATATCAATGACCGCAAGCGCTTTTTGAAAGCCCTGGCCACCAGATTCAACCTTGATTCTGGCGAAGTCTGGAAAGCCTTCATCGGAAATGGTCACACCACAGGCTATATGATGGGTGTATTTTCTTTTTGCAATGAGTAGCAAACAATACACGACCCCTGATTGTTTTCCTAAGATTGCACCCTGAGAAGACATCCATGTTTACTGGTATTGTGTGCTGGGGGAAAGCGCTGCTTGCAGGCCTCCTTTGTCGTGCTTTGTGGCATGCTTCGCCAGCTGGTGTATGCGTCGCTGCTTCAGACAAGCCCAAGCGGCCTTCCAGCAAGAGATTGGTGTGCCACGAGCCGGAAACAATTTCCCAACGAGCTTGGCTCCGAACGTGGCAAGAAGCCCGGAAGAGTGGCAGCAAATCAACTGCGTGCCTCCACTTGATCGAAGTCTTCTTGAGCAGCATGTCCAACTCGGGCACCGTGGATAGATTCCTGGGGTTGTGCAAGCTGACGCAGTTGCGCCGCGGGCATGTTGACCAAGGTGGTCTTGAAGCAGCTTTGAAGGTTTTGACGCAAGATTTAGGCGGTCGCAGAAGGGAACCTTTGAACCCCAAGCAGTTGCTGACTGAAGCCGTGCCTCGACAAGCTTCAGCTGGAGGTGGGCAAGTTCGATCTCCAGCATCCCAGTATTGCTTGCAGTCCATGCGGCTGTACAAGCTTTGGTATGGTGAAAGGAATTGCGCAGGCCGAAGTTTGGAGCCATGTGCTAATGTGATCGGTACATTGAAAGCTTCCAAGCCTCGGCTGTCTTCGCTCCGTGCTTCGAATCCTAAAGCAGAAGGCCAGCAACTCAAACAGCACGCAGCTTCTGTGAAGGCCGCAGTGGAGAAGGTGAATGAAGGAGGTGGAGGAGTGGGGTCAGGCCCGCTTGGCCCCATCCACTTTCCAAAAGAGGCCCCCCATGCGCTTTCAGCCCAGTCAAAAGCTTGTTGGGACATGGCTCGGAGGAAGAGGCCTGGTGATGTGAAAGAAGGTGACGCAAAGCGGCAAAGATCTAGCGCCGCTGAAGTTTGCACAGATACCATTGATAAACAGAGGCATGTCCTGAAGCAAAAAGAAGCTGCCAAACTCCGAGAAAGGCCAAACGAGCCCACGCCGTATGTTGATGCGAAAGGTGGCCTCATGCGGCCAGAAGTTCCACCCTCGTGCCAGAAGCCAAAGCCACCACCTGCTTTGCCGCAAGAACCGCGCTTGCACCGTGCAGACGATTGCAAGCGGCCAGTGCCACTGAACCTTGGCCTGAGGAGAGTTCTTGGGGATGAGGTGCCCGATTTGTACCTCGTGCGCAATGTCTTGGAATCTTGGGAAAGTCCCACCGGGCTGTACGCCCGCATTGCTGGTGGTCGTCTTGTCGACCATAGTTGGCTTGATTCTCTGGCCGGGAAGGGCGAGAAGGGTGCCGGCACGTGCTTCTATTTCTCCAGCTTCATGCGAAAGCATCACATAGTCCTGTTCCTGACGGCAGCTTTTTGCAGGCAGCATCCTGACCATATGAGAATCCTTGAACATTGCTGCAGCATCAGCCCGACGTTGAAAGTTGGGAAGTCTGACCGAAAGAGGCTGGAAGTGACCACAGACAAAATGCCAGAGAAGTTGGAATTTCCTACAAAATCTTTTCGTTTGGTCGGTGATGAACCCAGCCACGCTGATGAGAAGCCGTCGCTGACTTTGCCGGCCTTGCTGTTGAAGTGCACAAGGCTGCACGTTGGTTGACGTGCAGCCGCTGCAGGGGTTGCGCTGCGAAGCAGTGTTTCTGGCGCTGAAGATTCAGCGCTGCTGTATCTTGGGGCCGCTTTGAGGGGAAAAGGTGTTCTTTTCTTTTCCTTGTTGTGGATCAGTTTTGTCGTTAAGTAGTGTAAAGTGCACCTTGGCACAGACCACTTTGTTGATGCGAGCTTGTTCAAGGATGAGGTTGTCCAACAAGGCTTTGGGCCTGACCCGGCCGCCAAGTGGGTATGCTTTGTTTTGCCAAGCCATGTGCCGAGCTGGGATTGATGGTGGCAAACCTGTTCGCCGCCTTGTGACCAAAACCGCTGTCAAGACCAAGGCCATCCTCAGAAGTACAGTATTTGTTTTGCTACCGCCTTCACCTCTCACCTTAGCTTTGTTTCATGTGTAGGCAAGCCTTCTCGCCAAGTGGCCCATGGCTTAGCATGTGCCGTTTCAGGTTGGTTTAAAACGTTGCCTTGTGTCCAGCCCAGGCGCCATTCTCCAAACACCCGGGATTTCTACAACTCGCAGGCTTTGAAGATGGCCGCACGTAACCGGGAAATTCGTGAAGCTGCTCGTGCACAGTCCCCCGCAAATGCTCCTGCCCCTGTCTCAGTGCCAGATTCCAGTTTGAAGAAATGTGTATCGTTCTCCTTTCAGGGGACGCAGGTCAACTGTGTCAACCAATTGGGTTTCGGTACTTACGGCGTTGTGTATTCTGCGAGTGTTGGGCCAGCTCCCGGCTTGCCAGTGGTAGCGGTGAAGGTGCCCCGCTCATCCAAACTTGGGGAGGGCCCGTCTCCATGTTCCATCTACGACATAGCTGCGGAGCACTCCTTCCTCCACAAGCATCGGCGCCCTTTCATTCTGAGCACTTTCGGACTTTGCACAGGGACAACGGTGGCTCTGGTCTTGGAACTTGGGGTCGGACCTCTTAGCCACCATCTTGCTTCAGAGAAGCTGGGCGCAGAGGCAAATGGAATGTATCCAAGAAAGCTGCATAGGCGTTGGGCCTGGGCTCATCAACTTGCCACGGCATTGGGCTTCTTGCATGGTCAGCAGATTTTGCATGGGGATCTGAAGCCCGCCAATTGCATTCTTTTCGAGGCATCAGCCGATTTGATTGTGAAGCTCGCAGACTTCAGCTTAGCACGGAGCTTGGAGAATGGCGCTGCAGTCGCTGGCAAGTCGCTCTATTCTGCGCCCTACCGCCCTGCAGAGCTTCTATCAGCTCATGTTCAGAAGGCGGGGTTCAACAAACGAATGAAAAGCAGCATGCAGGGTGGAACTCATCCAGGACTAACTCTGGTTCGCTCTGTGTCAGGTTCATATTTGTGCTGGGGCTGACGTGTGGGCGTTGGGGTGCCTTCTCTTTGATGTGTTCTCAGCAGAGCCGGGCCATTACTTGGTGCCATCGCCTGACAAGCTTTTTGGGCAGCCGCTCGCAGCTGTGGTTGGCGCTGTGGCGACCATGAGCCGTAGCCGTTTGTTGATGTGGGTCTGTCATGACAAAGTCGGGGCGAAGCTAGTTGCTGATTGTGTGCAGCCTGTTCGATCAAGACTCAAGTTGTCAATGGTTAGTTCTATTTGTGAACAACGCTTGCGCGGGTGTGCCGACAGACCTTCAGTTTTGTGACATGACAAGAGCCGCAGGGAAAAACTAGAACCCTACGGTTTTTTGTGTGTGAGCGCTGTATCATCTTCTCCACTCGCATCTTTGCCATTTTTTCTGCCAGTTTCGGCCCCGCAGACTGTGTAGTTATAGTTTGTACCAAGATCCACCCTGCTTGATCATGGGGAAAAAGTTGGCCATGAAAAGGCCTTCTTCTGCCAGGACAGGCTCAAGCACTTTCAAAAGTGTGGACACTGGACTCATGACCAAGTTCAAACTCAAGAAGTTTGTCAGGGGGCTTTGGCAGAAGGCAGGATACCGTCTCACAGACTCCCAACGCTGGCCTATTCTCCGCGTGTCCACATCGTGTAGCGGGGCTGGGACACCCATCTATGTGTTGCAAGCTATGCTTGGCAAAGAGTGGGTGCAGGAACTCTACGCGGTTGAGCGTGATCCTGCGGCTGTGTCTTTCCTCATCCGGAACTTTGACCCAGGCTGCATATTCCAGGAGCGCTTTTGTTGTGTTTTCCATCCAGCCAATTGACAAAGTGGCAGCGGCCCAAATTATCTAGGGCCAAATGGTGATCCGCAAGCCTTGCAAAAGGGATCTGGCCCTCGATAATTTGCCGAGACACCGTTGCACCAATTGTAGTAATAACTCCCCCAAAGTTTTCCAATCCGCCGGCTTTTTTTGTGCGTGCCCTGGAGGATGCTGCAGACATGTCAAAAGGTGGTCGGGCTTCATGCCTGAAGCATGGCCAGATGTGCGACATTCCAATCGAGGATGCCGGAAACGTCTTGCACATTATGGGCTTTGATTGCAAGCCGTACTCTCGGCAGCGCCCGGGTCGTTTCCAAGAGGACTGGTCAGTTTTCACAAGAACAATGCAGTCCAGTCACCCTGTCATAGACCCTATATTACAAGACCATCTTAGTCCGCTTACCCACCCTCAACAGATTTACCACCAGTCCGTCCTTTTTAAATAGTTAGTAGTTAGTAGGATGAGCGATTGAGAGACGCAATGCTTCTGATGCCTGCGTCATAGGTTTTGCCTTTTAGCAGTCGAGCAGTCTTTGGCCGAGAGGATTGCACACAGCCTGAGCACATCACTTTGCAGGCAGCTGCCGACCACCTTCGACTTCACAAGCCCAAGTTCACTCTATTTGAGAACACTCAAGGACTCCTGCCCAGCCCTTATGCTCACTCTTGTTCGCTGTCAGTGTCGTCTGCGTGTGCTTTTCTGGTGATCCTTTTCGAATTGATATACTTGAGGTTGCCAGCTGGGGGTGGTAACCAGAACCCTGCGTTGGATTTTGTGCTGCAGAAGTTAGCCACAGCAATGAATCGCGGCTCTGTTGCCCACGTGGTTGCTGATGGCAAGCCCCTTCCGTCTGACCGGCCCAGGATTCTGTTCTATTGTTGCAGCGATGAAGGACTTGCTGACCCTCAGTTGACTAACTGCAGCTTTTCAAACTTTTTTTGACCTGTCAATCAGAAGCCAAAGATGTCACTGACAGTTCCACTTTTCCTTGTACCATTGGCCGTCTGAGGACCAGCTGAAGCAGGAGCACCAATCACTGTCGTCGTTGCTTCAGGACAAGCCTGTGCATCGCGTCAGCAGCTTTCTGACCTATGTGCCGCCTCAAAGCCAACCATTTGCTCCAGGTGCAGCGGAAGTGGCAAAGCAGGAGGCTGAATACACCAGTGCGTTTGCAAAAGCGCTGGGCAAAGCGATCAAGCAAAACAAGCTGCCTTCTGCAGTTGTTCCGCCAACACGCCTTCTTCGGCCTTCAGAATCCTTGCCTTCCGGAACCAAATGTACAACTTGGATGCACTCGCAGATTGACGTTTATGATCTTATTGCCAAGCACCAGGCGTCGGTCGGGCCTTCTTTGAGCAACCCATATTCACTGGCTGATGTGGGCCAGTCAGCAGGCCGTGGAAGTGTTCGTTTAGACGGCGCAGCTCCAACGTTGTGCACCTCAACCAACCTCTTTGATTTCCAAGAGAGCAAATTCGTTGATCCACGGGCCCATTTTGCCTTGCATGGCCACGATGTGACCAAACTTACTTTTGAAGGGTTATCTGATAGCGCTATCCGCCGCCTTGCAGGCAACGGAATGTCTTGCTCAACCATGGCGGTTGCTTTAACACCAATACTTGCCAAACTTGGATACTTAGAGCGCGTGCCATGACAGGGGCATCGAGCGCTTGGTTTTTGAAAAGGCCGGGGAGTGGTTTTGAGCCTTGAACAAGCAAACTTCTCAACCCTGTCTTTTGCTTCTTGCCATTCTTGAGCCTAATTGTCAGTTGGCAGTTGGCTTAGGTCAAGTGAGGCGTATAGGTGCTTAGATATTGTTTCGCACGCAATGTCCTGCCTGCTGGATGCTCGCCTGCGAGAGCTCACGCAAGGCAAGCGTGATGTCCAGGTGGTGAGCGCCTGCGACTCGGTTGACCCCATTCAACACATCAAGTTGTTGTGGGGCTCATTGGGCGTCGTGCACGCAGGCTGCGCTGGCTCAGAAGACTCTTCACGAATCCTCTACAGCAACCCTGCAGCCCCAGACCGGGTCATGTTCAGCCCAACATGGAAGCCACATGCCACGCCCAACTTTGTTTTGGTTGGTTTTGCGCCTTGCGGGCAGCTGCGCCAGATCTTGGCTGTGTTGGATTCAGCCGAGCCCAAGTCAATCTGCTTGCTTTTTTTTGGCCCAAAGGTTTTGAGCCGAGAGGCAGTCGAGAAGGAATTGCAGAAACTTGAGAAATACCAGCAGTTCTTTTTGCGATCAGTTGCCTACCAAGACTGTGGCATCCCAGCTGTTGGTGGGGGTTGGGTCGCCGCTTTGAGGCTGAAACCAGTGGAAGTAGACTCGTCACTCAGACAGGCGGTTGATCGGACGATAGACTCCTTGCAAGAATTTTTCGCTGCGAGCCGAGTTCGCCTTGAAGAAGTTGTTCAGAAAAAGAAGTCTGACATGGTGACTGGTGAGTTTCTAATTTGGCAAAAGCGGGCCGCTGAGAAGCGCAAGAAGGATGACGACCACCCTGAAAAGGAAGAAGGGCCAGTAAAAGAAGACTTTCCCACAGGCCATGTCCATGTTAGCTTCCACTTTGTCTGTTATTCTCATGTGCCATGTTCGTTGCCATTGCTTCGTTTGTGTTAGTATTTTCTATCTCTCTCTCTCTCTCTTTTGAACTGTTTGCGCCCAGGCGGGGGGAAGAGGCAGCGTACTGCGGCGGACTTTGCTGCGGGCAGTGAACGCCATTTGCCGGCTTCTTTTGCCATTTCTGATGAGCAGCAACAGCAGATCCAGAACCTCCAGCAGCTACCCGGCCAGTGTGCCCCGTTGCTTGAGCTTCATTCCAAGATGTTGTTCCATCGCGCCGCCTTGTGGCAAAATAAACCAAGGGCCATGCTTGTGGCTGATGCGTCTTGTAGCAAGTGGGCCTCTCACCAGATCTATTGTTCTGAGTTGCCACCCTTGAAGCCTCGGTCCACATTGCTTGCGCTCTCCGAAAGCGAGAAATTGAGGTTGTTGACTTGCCAGGAGACTTTGGCCGCCAAGGGGTATCAACTTGGCTCCGTGAAGCTGCAGCTTTTGACTTTGCCGGCTGCACAAGCAGCTTGCTTTTCCGCACCTCCCGTGCCATTAGCCGTAGTTTGCTTAGCCATAGCAATGCAAATCTAGGTACAAGCCGTTACGAACGCCAGCCGAATCCGCAAGGTTGGTCTGAATGGGCTGGCGTTCGCCGCCACAGGCGAACGCCAGAGATTCGCAGGACATGACGACGGGCCACAGAAGGCCGCAAAGATTTTTGGAGCGTCCTGCGTTGAAAAGGTGAAGCGGTTTCGTTTTTAGACGTGCACAGCGTTCATCTTCAAAAATCAACGCCATGAACTTTGGAAGAAAATCCTTTCCATTCCCAGCGTTCAGCTACAAAATGCGTGAACATCTAAAACAGGTAGCTCAGACCAGTGTCTTGCAATATTGTAGCAAATTTGGGGTCAGAGCGTGGCAGAAAAGTGTGTATAGCAGCAGGGCTGCTAAGCTATGTCGCCAACTACCAAAGCATGCACGTTGCGACATTCTGGGAAGCAAGCGCCCAAACCGGCGCAGCAACATCCAACCGTGGAAGCCGTGCAAAACGCAGTGGAGTCATTGAACGACCAACTCAAGGCGTTACACCAGCATGTCGTATATGGATTCTAGTTATCTTTTGGCCAAATGTGTCGTGTGTTGAAAACCCGCTGTGAACCCATGACTAGTTTTGTGAGGCTGTGGGTGAAGCTTCTGACTCTGCTGGCCTTTGTGCATTTGAGCTGTCGAACTACAAGCGTCTCATTCGCTCTGGTGGCGTGTACGAGTGCCTAGTTCCCACTACTCACATTGGGCCCACTCATTGGGTTCATCGCTCCATTCCTCCAGGAACAGGCCAAGGTATTGATGTTTGATTGTTGCAGCCGTGGCATTTTCCAATGCAATGTGGCAGTTCCATTTAACTCACAAGTTTTGGTTTCGCTTGTTTGCGATCTGGGCGCCAGGTTGTGTCCAGCTCATGCGCAACCGCCACTTCCCACCAGATGCTGACAACTTGTTTTGGCAGGAGACTATTGTTGTTCGAGCAACGAGCTTGGCAGAGCCCCCCGAGCCGGGCGCCTTTGAAGTTTTGAACGGCGATGCGTACAGTGTCCCGGCTGCGCTGTGCGTAGACCTATTGAGTGATTGTTGCTTAGCCCTGTGTTTCGAGAATGTTATAGCTCCAGTGTATTGCCTAGGAGCTGCTTTTTGGATCAGTTGGGGCGCGGCCGACAAAACCAACAAGAAGGAGCGCGAGAAGTTTCTTAAGCTGGCCAGGTGTGTGCGAGTTTCTTGTGGGCATATGTCTTGAAAGCCTCATCATGTAACTTCAATGAAGCTGCTCTTGTCTGGGAACTTACCAAGGTATCCTTCCAATATATGCCTGATCAACACCAATTTGAGAGAAAAAAGTTCGAGTTGGCAGATGCAGCAGGCCCACAGTGTTAGAGCCAATTTAGCGCCATGATGTCACACGTCGTTCCTACTTTGAGATCTCGTACCTGCAATGGTTTCTTCGTCATGCGCAGGCGACGCAGCAGATGCTCTTACTCTGCAAGGCTTCCGGAAGTTTGCAGCGATTGCGTTGGTGGAGAACACGCTGAAGAACTTGTCTATGGCGCATACGCCGGATGCTTTGGAGAAGTGGCCGGATGCTGATTGTTTCGAGATTCGTTGAAGGGCCCGACTTGATGTATATATATATATGTATTCATATAGACTTGGTTTTGTTCCGGTGATAGCCATAGCCCGACAGGTTTGGAGAAGGGAAGATTCAAGGCATGAAGGCCGCTACTATTGGCAAGTGCTTGCGGGTTCACCGCCGCATCATGTCATGTGGAGACCCTCGTATGCTAGAGATCATCAGCAAGTTTGACGAGCTTTACGCAAGCCGACATGTTCTTGCGCATTTGCAGGGCTTGGAGCTGCTGACAACTAAATGCCACATTGCCAACAATCCAGCCGTGTCCAGCCAGCTGCTTCTTTGGTGTGCAGAGCATATTTACTTAGACGTGATGTCTGGTCAGCTTAGCCCTGATGAAAGCAAGGCAGGATTGCAGGCTTGCATCAACCGCGCGCTCTTGAAGAGGCGTGTGTGCCACTACCTCATCAAGAAGCTCACTGTTCCTGATGAGTTTGGTGGCCACCGTGCGTTTGCAGATTCGTTCGCTTCCATGGGGAAGTTCAAAGAAAGTGGGTTCGATAGCATGAACTCAGCCGCATGGCTGTCAGATTTGCCACCGTTCCAAGTCGAGGCTGTCGCTTTTATGGCCAAAATCTTGCGGCATTCCCCAGCGTTGGATGAGGTGTGGATGGCTTTGGTTGGCAAGGACCCCACGATTCAAGCTGAGGTTGCTTTGACGTCGTCGGAGTTCAAGCATGCAGGCTTCTTTGACTTGGAGGGGGTTCTTGCTGGAAAAGAGGAGTGGCTGAGTCAGAAGAGGGCGCAGCTTCATCCAAGTCCTGCTGAGCCTGCCCCAGTAGCTCCCCCTGCAGCAGAGGAGACGCGCGACCAAGAAAGTGACAAGCCCCTTGAATCTGAGCCAGCAGCTGAGACTAAAGCGCCCATGGAGGACAGGGCTCTTCAAAGTTTGGTCAAGTTTGATCGCAGCAAGCTCGAGAGCTGACCCGTTCGGCCCGTTCGATAGGAGGAGGTGGCAGACAAGCTGGACCGGGCTGCGTTCTTCAGTTCTATTACTCTCCCGGAAGTTGTGACAGATATCCTTGGCCGTGTGATTGAAGACCATGACTTCCAGAACATCGTTGACTGGTCTCGCTTGCGTCCAGGGCTTACGCAGTGATTTTGGCTGATGCATTTTGACCCCTGTAGCCATTAATAACCCTGACGCATTCCCCAGAGCCATTTGCCCACCCATCCGCTCCAAGATGTGCATTTTCTTCTAAGAGGGGATTATCGAGGGCCAGATGGGTGTTCAGAAACAACAGAAATTGAGTCTGGCCCTGGATAATTTGGATGTGCTTTGTGCTGGCCACGATGCTGGTTTGCTTTCCCATGTTCGCACTCGCCCGGCGCAATGATTAAAACAATGTTTGACACGACCTTTGTTAGCGGGCGAAAGCAAACTTTCGAGTTGGTTTCTGACTTTTATACTCTTGTTAACTCTAGTTTCTAGTCGTCGTCAACACCAGCATTAACTATTGTCAGGCTTTGCACGGTTCTCGGACACGACCCTGTGGTGATGTGTATAGCAACCCAGGCTTCATGGTGATCAAATGTTTGGGTTTCAAGCGCTGCCGCACTCGCACAGGGTGCCGCTTTGTGCAGTTGGGTTTGCCTTCTTATATATAGTGGACATGTTGATCCATATCCGAACTCCCATTCCAAAAATTGCGCGCAAAGGCAGTGCGCTATGTTTGGTAACCGTCCGCTGCTGCATTTCTGTTACAGCATTGCTTGTTGGCAGGCGCGAAGTCCTATGTTGATATTCGAGTTGCACCATCTCCCAATGAATGGCGCCAAGCACTAGAAGTTGCCGTCCACGACTCTTCCACAGCAACTTCTAGAATTTGGATCTACGACGTGAAGCGTCAGCCAAAGCCATTGACAGGTGTTTTGCGCAAGCAGCCTTGGAAGCGAACGCCTGTGGTTGACAGCAAGGACTTTCGCTTTGCAGTGCACGCCTTGCCCCTAGCCTATCTATTACAATAACCCATGTTTAAATACGCTTTCTAATTTTAGGCCCGCCTGTATCCCTGTGTCATGATGCAGCGTGTTGCCAATTCTCCATTCGCTTTGCATCGCCAAGGTTCGGAGACCCTGCGCTCACCAAGTCTCGCAAGCAAGAGCCCTTGTTGACAGACTCTGATATTTTCATTGGTCTTGACGGCAGAACACCTTCAAATTGCCAAGGCATGGTGGCAGAGCTCAAGAAAGCCATGAAACCTTGCGAGTCCATCTTTCCCAAGCGACCGCTGACCATGGTTAGGCTCATTCACAATTGCAAACAACTCCTCGTCAAGAGCTTTACCGCCACGTCTCCGGAACCTTTGGAGACCATGCTGGTTGCAATGCCGAAAGCCTTCAAGCTTCCAGTTCGCGTCGGAACTGTAGAGGGTTCGTCTTTGGTATTCGAGGACAACAGAGCCAGATCTTGGACCAACTTGACCATGAGGCCTGAGCAATGTGTTGCGCTATGCTCTTTGCCGGAGACCATGTACCGCCAAGTTCTGGGTGTGTCCGATTCAGCAGGCGAAGGTCATGAAGACATGGCTTCAGAGCATGAAGGAGTCAAGTCAGACGAAGAAGACGATGGAGAGGATGAAGGGCGATCTGGCCCTTGCACCCCGCCATCGACTCTTTTGCTTTTCCCATGGGAATTTCCAGAGGAGGTGTACAGAAACATCTACCGAGCCTTTTGCAAAGATGCTTCGTCCAAAACATGGGTGGTTGACATTTGTGCTGGATCAGGCCTGGCAGCACTTGCAGCTGCGCGAGATGGACACCACTACATTGGGTGGGCTCGCACAGAAAGCCACCGAGTCTTCATTCAGCAGTTCGTTCTTCTCCACATTTGCCTTGACTTAGTCTTGGGGAACGGAGGCTTCCGAATGGGGAACAAGCGCGTGTTGTCGAAGCAGAACTCTTTGACAGGGACCGAGGCGCCTCCCTCAGAAGCCGCCGGTGCAGGGCCAACCCCCTCACCCAGCAAGAAGGCCAAATCATCCTCTTCTTCGTCTGACTCTTGAGGGTGGGTAGGGTGCCCTCCGGCTTGCCGTTGCCTTTTTTGAGGGCGAGTCCTGCGGCCTCAGTTGGCCAAGCTAAGGACTCGGCTAATTTTGTTTTTTCCAGCAGTTGAACGCATGAAAGACAGCTTTGAACGAAAAGTTTGGCTTTGCACGCCAGCCTGAAGCTTCATGCTGCGTGAGCAATGAGCACCGACTTGGTTGAAGCCAGCAGTTGATAATGCGCACTTGTGACCAGCTGCCAGGTTCGGGTCACCGCTCGACAGGAAAGCTTCAAGTTGTTAACATTGTTGCCGTGAGGAGTAGGAGCAGACATGAAATCTAAGACGTTGGGAAAGATTTGCGTAGGTAGTTTCTGAGCGCCTTGGGCACTCCGTTGTTGGCGCATGCTCATTGTTGATAGCCAGACCATTGGTGCCTCGGCAACAACGTGGGGCCATGGGAATGTTGGCTAAGGGTGGCTGCACACTAGGCTCGCAACGTGCGCATTTTTGCGTGGAGACTGTTTTGCTTTTGTGAGATATGCTTTTCGATCCACGTTCGATGGGCTGGGACGGGTTGCCATCAATGCTTTGGTTTTGCACGCAGCCAATATCCCACGACAAAATGGTATACATTCAACGAAACACGCTGAAAACCGAGATTGCCTTGTGCGCAAGACACGAGAAATGTTGCTGCAAATGACCCGCTTTCATTGTGTGGATCCGAGGAGCGCCCTGGATAATGTCATGGCTGACACTGCTGTGCGTCGGGCGTTTGCTGAAGGAGGAGGCGGGGATGGGACCAGTGAGGTGTCTGCCTGATCAGTTTGAAAAGCGTTCACGGTTGCTTGAAACATCTTGAAGGTGACGGTAGAGGACACGTAGAGATCCCCTAGGTAAACCGGAGAGGTGCGACAGAGGTGCTGTAGAGATGCTGGAGAGATGCCGCGCAGGGTTGCCCTAAACCAAGCCCGTGCCAAACCAAAGGTGTGTGGGCCGCTGCTGGATGTTTGCAGTTCACCTCGCTGCTGACGCTTGGCTTGTTGCAGCTGTGTGTGTGTCTGTTTTTCGGACGCCTGCTCAATTTGGCGTCAAAGTGTTCTTCTTGTGCCCAACTCCATGAACCATGTAAAGCTCAGGGTACCCCTGTAGAGAGATCGCATATTGAATCCTCACAGTTCTCCATGGTTTGCAGGAGTATAGAC
>JAODVM010430383.1:0-24641 GCA_025400095.1 Phenganax marumi
TGAGCATGTTATGTGATTGTAAATACAGTAAAAACATTAAAAATTTATGATAGTATCAAATTATTACTGGTACTGAAGCACTACGTAGGTAGTGTAGATCATAGTGTAGATAACATATTACAAACTAGAACTTATATTATTTCTAGTTTAGACCATGGGCAAACGTTCAAAGAATAAGAAAAAAAAGAACAAGTCACAAAAAGATCAGCAAAATAAATCAAAAGACAATAGTAACATCGGCAAGGAACAAAAAGATGAACCAGAAAAGACTGAAAATTGGGATGACGAACTGCTTGACCATTCTGATGAACCATCATACTATTCAGGCTTTACACAGGTAAGAATAGAAAAACTATATACTAGTTCTGACAGACTGGAAGAAATGTAAATAAATATAGTATGTATGAAACAGTAAAGGACAACCTTTTGTGCACAAATTGTTAATAACTTTTATAGGCAAAACCAATACTTTGTAGATTACTGGGCACTTTGCATAAAAGTCAGATTTTCTAAGTATTTGTTGAACTCACTGTTTGAACTGCTATCATCTGCATGTTGAATTTATATTTTGTCATTTACTTATTACACTGTGTTATACCGTTTCTGTCACTATACTTACGTTATTCATTTCCTATGCAATCACATAGGTCGTGAGCCGTAAAACTAAAAGGAAGAACAAGACTCAACATTTTGATTTTGCAAATCGTTTGGATTCAGTCCCGGCAAAAGGAAATGGTGAAATCACTGCTGAAAATGAGCCACAGGCAGAAGTGCCCGAAAACTGGGACGATGAATGTAGTAGTAATTCTGTTGCACTATCATATTCATCAGATTGTTTTCAGAAAGGGGAGGAAGGAACTGGTGATAAATTTCCTTCTAGCAATGATTTACCAACAACATCATGTTCTCGAGTAGAAGATAAACAGCGAAATCAAACTTCAGAAGGCACAACTGCTTTGCCTAATGAGCAAAATGCTGAAACGAGTCAAGAACCTACTCAGGTGAATCAAAGTTCATTAAATCTCAGCACTTACTGTTTTAAAAGCTTTAGTTTACTTGCGTGATAAGGTAGGTCCTGAAATTTGCATAATATGCGGAACGATTTTGCCAACCGTATACGTGAATATAGCTGCAGAAATTGAGTAAGGTCTCGTGCTTGAATGACGAGACTCTGCATAAAGGATCATGGACCTGGAATGACATTGCAGTTTTCAGATGTACAATCAACTGAGAAGTACGAAGATTTTTTCTTCTGACTTCAGTAGATAAATTTGCAAAGTCTACGATGTCCTGTTAGTTTATGCGACACATTTCTATCTTTTAATTGTCTAGAATGACTCTGGTCGCTATGGAACGGAAGAGTTTGACACAGTTTTGACCAGTCTTTTGCTCCAGCTACAACGTCTAATGCATCGCACTGGACAGATGCATATTGGGTCGGTTGTTCAAGAACTTTGTAAATTGAATATTAATTCGTTGAACTCGGCAGCTGTTGAGAGATGTGTTGAATGGATTGTGGAACGAGCGCTTGTTGACTCCCGCGAAGACTTACAGCTTCTGTTCTTGTCTGCTACGTTGGGTTATCTTGTCATCATGACACGAATTTCGCCCTTGCCTTTACCCAAAGGTGAAAAGTTGAAACACGCTTTTGATAATTTGCTTGAAAATCTTGCGAAATGTGTGAGATATAATTTCAGAGTACCTAGCAATTGCTTGGAACTTCTTGAAAGGAGTTCTTATACCTTGGTTCAAGGATGCAGTATCCCAGGCTGGCTTACATATGCAGCATATTTTTACCCCTTCTTTGGAATGAAATATGTTTTTGATGTAAATGTCCCGTCATGCGATTACAGTAAAGTAGACTTCTTTACGTTGTCTTCGTCGCTAGTAAAGAATGTGCCTAGTATCAGAAAAGCACATCACGAAGAAAAAGGACTTTACAAGCCGTTTCTAAAACGTGTGCTACAGTCTGTGCCTGACGAGGAGGAATTATTTAAATTGTTCCTGAAGGAAGATGTCCGCCGTTTCTTTTCTTCTCCACATGAAAGAGAAGACTTCTTTATCGAGTTTTACAAGGACACTTTTCTACGAAGAGACGGGGAAGGTAAGAGCATCCCGGATCTTAGAGAGAAGTTAAAACGCTTGGAGAGAATTCCGCGGAACATTCTTTCAAAGATTCCTGCTTTAATGTACGGATACTTGGTGGAGTTTATCGACTCTGTTGACGAGCTAACGCCCGACGATTTGGAAGCTGTTTTTCACGTCATTTCAGAGAATTTACCGCAAGAAAGAGTTCTAATGCTTCTTCACTATCTATCGCAATCAGCATTGACATCCCATCATGCGCTATTACTACAACTGTTGAGCGATACAAGATTCACACAATGGGCGAAGGTGTCCTCTGGGGAAAAAGTAAAAATCTGCAATTCCTGGGTGAAAAAGAAAGCACAATCTTGCAGCGAAAGTAATGAGAAAATAGGAGCAACTTTTGAGGCAGTTGACATTCTCATATCCTGCGCACTTGTTTCTTCAAGTACCAAACTCATTGATGATGTCTGTGAAAGTGCGGTGGATTGGCTCCGAAAAACCGAAGATTCGATGCGTATCATTGAAGAATTCAAAGAAATTGAAAATTACTCAGAAGTTGTGCAAACTTTATTCCAGAATGTTGTTGAAGATATTTTACGCCGAAACCAAAACTTGCTGAAGAATGAAGAAGTATTGAATCTCTGCAGCAATTCAAAGTGAGTGAAAACTTTTTTTTCATACTCATGGTGCAAATTTAACAATAACGCCAAGTAAAAAGGCAGCAACATTCCACGGCTTGGACGTTTTACCTAGGGGAAATTATTCACTGAGGCATACTGGAAGAATTCCTGTGGAGGAAGCTACTCTATGCTCGTAAATAGTAACGTGTTTTCTAATGGAAGCGTTGCAAAACAACAATTCGCGCGTTTTTCGTTCGACAATCCTATTTTGAAATTTCTTCAAAACTGCATGTGTACAAGTAAAGTTTAAAACATTAGACTAGTATCCAGATTTTGCTAACTAACATAAGTACGTAGTTGTATCGCATAAATGAAAAAAATTGTCTTGTCTTTTCCAGGCGCGAGCATATGGTATTCAACTCCGAGATTTTTGCCAGTAATAGCATCGAATCATTTACTATCAGAAATAATCCTATTTTTTATAGGTCCCAAACGCGATTTTTGTTTTGCATTTTGAATATCTTGAGTGTTCCTGACAAGCAAGACGAATATAACAAAGAGAACGTGTTTTTGCAAATGTTCGGATTTTGTGACATTTGGGTTCATTTGGTCAATGCCAAAGGTAAGGTATAGTATTCACATTGAGATGCAGAATATACAGTAGCAATGTCATTGTGACATTTTTTCTCACATTCAAGTGAAAGACTCTTGAATGTACTATACTTGCCCTAGTGGGGCAAGTACATGAGCATTGCACCTTTCACTTATGACAGTCACGTGATAAATTCCCGCCAGATGTTTTATTTAGTATTTAGTATTCAAAAATCGAAATAGCGACTTTGACTTTTGTGAAGAGAATTAAAAGTAAATTTTGTCTGGGGTAATGTTACTCGCCTTGAATTTCCATAAGTTTATTCTAGAGTTTCGGGGAAAGTACTGTAAACAAACGAAAAGCTTCAAGTAATTGCTTTTGAAGAGATGCAAAGGCTCTTACTGGGCTTGTCTTTGTTTGACGTGTTGTGTTGTACGGCCAATCTTCAGAACTTTCGAACGGGCTTCAAGCTATTGTTTAAGTTTTGTGATTCGCATTTTTCGTCTGAGTATTATATGTCAAAATTATTTTAAGCCTGTTTACGAAGTTGAATACATGACAGAAAATCGTCGTTTTTACAAAAAAGTAATCATTAATGTGTCCTGGCGTTCAAATATTAACCGGCTAACCCTTTACTATTTTTGTTTGTAGTATCTAGACATTATCTTCTGTTTTGAATGTTTTTGTATTACATAGTCCATGAATCATGATATGTGTTCCCATCAATTTTTAGAAAACATTGACAAGCACAATGTGTTTGTTGCTGGTAATAAAATATGGCAAAACTTGGAAGACTGCATAATGAAGGAGGAAATTTCAGTTTCATTTTTGCACGAAGTAGAAAAGCACAAAGAGAAGATATCGCTTATTTTTGCTGGACTCCACCACTCAAATTGCAACCGCAACGATCAAGAAAATTGGCGAAGTACATGTCTTTCTAAAGTAACGAAACTTGTTGGAATGGAGAAAGACGTTCGCGATAAACTGTCACTTTTAGAAAGCGCTGTAGTGTTTGCTGGAAAAGTTTTGTCTGCAAGCTCTGGTGGAATCCCAAAGGAGATTAACAACATGAAAAATAATCTGCGAAAAATGAAAGTAAAAGAACTGAACGAAAAGTTTTGGGGACCGCATCTTCCTTTATTAGATTGTTTGTCTTCTCTTCAGCTTCTGCTGCAGTCAATTTCGTTTGAAAATATCGCCAAGGAGTACCTTAAAGAAAGTGAATACCAAAGTCAGGATTCCGTAGCATACCATGACGACAAACATGGTATAGGCAAATTGTTTCCTCTATTCGAAGCTCTTGAAACCGAGGGAATTTTTCGATTTGAAGCTGAGTGGAACCGAGTTCTTGACTTTCCTAACCTTTTGACTGTTGGAAGATCTAAAAGATTATTGGGAGAATTAAGAAATGAGAAAAAGCTTGAAAATGAAATGCAGATTTTACAGAATTACTTCCGCAAACAGTTTCCATTAAAGGTGAAAATCTACATAAAGGATTGCATGAAGTATAGGCTCGTTTTGGATCAAGCGAAACACATTGTCGACTTACTGAAAACGTTTGACATCTTGAACCCAGCTAAAAGCGATCTTGTATCAGCCCTGACGTATTTTACAGTATTGTTTGAATATAATGAAGAAACTTCGATAGCAACACTTCATGCACCAATGACCAAAGTAGAAGAAAAGATTTCTCAGTATAATGTGGACGAGTCTGATGACGTTTTTCTGGAATTGGGTCAGTCTCGTGAGTTGGTCAGTTTCTTAGAAGAAATACTTGATGAAGACATACGTGTACTAATTGATGCTGTTGAAGAATACTCCGATCAGTCGGTCTCTGAGTCAGTGGTTTCAGACCTTATTCAAATACATGGATTCATCACCCCTTTGATTAAGATATGTCGACAGGGTGCTAAACCAGAACTTGTGCTAATGCGCCTGGTTGATGAATGCAAAAAGCACCCTAACATGGCAATGAAAATTCGCCAATGTAAATTGAACGTGCACAGTTTGAAAGGACTTTACCAAAACGTTGCCAATCGCGAGGAAATGACTCGGGAAATCATTAGCAACTGTCTGAGCAGAGGGGTGTTTGATATCTCTCTAGACGACGTCGGTATTTGTAAAATCAGGATGAGTTACGAGAAAGATCAAGGGAATGGTTTGACAGAAAAGTCCATGCCAGAGCTTCATGATCTCCGAAGTCGTGCACACCTGATTATCAACTCGGACAAGAAAGCGCTGCCAGAACTTTGTAGCATGAAACAAAGCCAAGATATTGACTTCACTGAGTTTATTGATCAAGTCAATTGTCTTTCTGAGATTGAAGAAGCGATTGAAAAGTTACAGTCGTCTGGATACATCAAGTATCGGCATGGCCGCAAGTGGCCCACAACAAAGGGGACAAGCGATCTTCAAGAGTTAAAGAATGCGCTTTTGGAAGAGTTGGACTCGTGGGAACAAACCTTGCATGATGCTCGTGAACAGTACTACTTCTTGAACTACTTCTGGTCCGATCAATTATACGTGTTATATAACTTCTTGACAAACTCCGAACGAACCAAAGAGGATTTTGAAGATGTGCTTACGTTGCTCCGTTTTGTTGATCCAACCATTGATGAAGAAAACCTGCACAAATATGAAAACCGTCAAGTGCTATACAATGCAAACAGCAGGCAAGGCACTCCACAGGAAATAGTCTCATTAATTGGTCGTGCATTGGAAGAAATTTTTGTAAATACTCGTCCTGTTTTACGACGTATTGTTGACGATGGTATGGAATCGTCTTTCGAGCCACTGGAATGCAGTGCATCAGTTCAAAAGGGCGAACTTTATGTTGTAGATTTGGAAGAACGAAGTCCTTTTACTATCAATGTTATGTTGTCACTATACGAAAACACAACCAATGGATACCCAGAACCTTATCAAGTTATCTTTTGTAGTTCAGGCACATCTTGGGAAGAAATCGAGTTATTCCTACAAAGATGTTTCACCCAAACCTCTCATTTACCGCGTGACAGTTTATTCTGTTTGGCAAATGTTGAACTTTTGACAAATGAAATTCAGTTTGAGTTGGTTGATTATATCAAAAAGCAGGACGGTGAATTCGATTATCAACTGGCAATAATTTGTAGGGGTGGAGACCACCACCATATAGTAGAGGAATTCTCCAAACATCGGCATCACATTTCTGGCATGACGTATGCAGAGATTTCTCAACGTCTTCAAACTACGTGGCCGGAAGTAAAGTTTGTTACATCAACATTACCAGGGCTTGGTAAAACAGAATTCATTCGCCAAGAAGTGCTAGAGAATGGAATGAATGTCGTTACGTTTCCTATCAGTGGCCAACTTGATCAAAGAAAAATTATCCAGCGCTTAAAGCAGCTTCACCTCAAACCTTTTCAATGTCTTCATTTTGATGTTGGTGAAGTCGATGATCCAGTGCTGTTGGACTTTTTCTTATTCCAGTTGATCGTCACAGGGATGGTTTCATATGGAACTCAGTTATACAGCCTTCACAACACCCAAGTTTATATTGAGGTAGCTAATTCACTAAACGATCAATTGCGTGAAAAGTTGGTTATCGCTGGGTGTTTCACCTCTGTTGAATTGCAGTGGAACGATTACGTCGACTTACAAGTCAGTAGTAAAATTACCAGCGATATTCAAGTAGTTTGCCAGTATTTGGATGCTTTTGATCGAAGTCGTCTAGAAACCACCGATATTCACTTCTATGATCAAAATAAGGTGAAAGCACTTCCAGCCTCTAGATGCCGTGAGTTACTGCGTAAGTATTACTCAACTAAAGAAGAACCCACATTCACAGCTCTAAATACGTTCCTTGGACTGCTCGCTGGGCAGCTACGAAAGTTCTCAAGAAGTGCCTTCTTTGAGATTGTGAATTTGAAGCACATGCTAGAGGCTAAAGCTCCTGGTGTTCGAAACAATCTGTTGAAGGCATTACTCGACGTGTCAAAGGATTTCGCTGCCCGCTCTTTGGCAACTTGTAGTTCAACTAGTCTACAACAAGCTACTACTTCCCTTGGAATACCAACACCCCAAAGCTCCACATCGACTGGTACATCTGCTCAACACATGGTGGACAGAGTTGATGGAATGATTAAGTGGGAAGAGAGCAATCATTTACTGATCGTGTTTCACGCAGGTATCCATTCTCAATCAATTGCAGCATTCTATCGTGACAAGAATCTTGTACCTTCCAACGTATCTGATCTACTGAAAAGCCAAATGGTAAATAAGGCAGTGAAGGTGTTAGATGATTTTAACACCATGAGTCATGAAGAACTGCAAGATAAATTAGAAAAAATTGCTCGCATCAAACCTCGTACGCAAGGCAGACTCGAGTTCGCAGATTATGCATTGACGCCAGATAACATGTTGAAGATGATTTTGATTATACTTCGAGTGCGAGCAAATGTTCCTATTATTATAATGGGCGAAACTGGATGTGGCAAAACAAGCTTGGCCGAATATTTAGCTAATACGTGTCAAATACCATTTTCAACGTACAATTTTCATGCTGGGCGCACTGAAGATGAAGTCAGAGAGTTTATTGAAAATGAAGACAAGGAAGCCCGAAAGGCTACAGAGCAGAGATGGGTATTTCTTGATGAGATTAATACCTGCCATCATCTTGGATTAATAAATGAAATCATGTGTCACCATACTTTGTACGGCCGACCCCTATCCAAGAAGCTTATCCTGCTTGCAGCTTGTAACCCATACAAGTTGCGATCAAAAGAGATGGCTACAACTGCTGGTCTAGATGGCAAAAACAAGCCAGATGAGTACTCTGACCTCGTCTATCGAGTGCATCCTCTACCGGAGGCCATGGTTGATTACGTTTGGGATTATGGTTCTTTGACGCCTCAAGATGAAAAAGCCTACATCAAAAGAATGGTGAAAAAGATCCCTCAAGAGTACCAAGATGTTTTGGTTCACCTTCTTGCTGAGTCCCAAAGGTTCATTCGTGAATCAGAGAAGAACCCTTTTTGTGTAAGCTTACGTGACGTACGTCGATGTATAGTACTAATTGAATGGTTCGTGGATATGATCAGAAAACGAGCGGTACTGACGGAGAGGAAGGGCAGTTCAATGTTGCTACGACACCTCAAGAAGTATCATCAACTTGTACTAGAATACGACAACATGCCTGTAGTTAAAAGTATTGTCCTTGCACTAGCCCATTGTTACTTGTCAAGGCTGGAAACAGATGAAAGAAGAAAGGCCTACAAAAAGTGTATGGCCCAAGTATTTTCAACTTCATCTACAATTGGTCTAAGTGAAGACGCGTTTTCAGCAATCATTCGCATGGAACAAGAAGATTACCTTAGTCGAATGGAATTGCCTCCAGGCACAGCAAAAAATGCAGCTCTGCGTGAAAATGTCTTCGTCATGCTAGTATCTATTCTCAACCGGATACCTGTGTTCGTAGTGGGGAAGCCAGGATGCAGTAAATCCTTATCAATCCAGCTAATCAAGAGCAATCTGCGTGGCAAAGACTCGAAAGATCGCTTCTTCAAAACGTTGCCGCAACTTTACGTCGTTTCATATCAGGGGTCTGAATCTTCTACATCAGAAGGAATAAACAAGATATTTGAAATAGCGTCGAAGTACAAAGATCACAACAAGGACGCGAACGTTTTACCTGTGGTTCTCTTAGATGAAGTTGGACTGGCCGAGAATTCCCCTAACAATCCTCTGAAAGTTCTGCACAGTATATTGGAACCGGGAAAAGGCAAATTACCACAAGTTGCAGTTGTTGGTATTTCAAATTGGGCATTAGATGCGGCTAAGATGAACAGAGCTATTCATCTGTCTAGACCTGAACCTACCGTGGAAGATTTAAGAGAGACGGCAATCTCTCTTTATTATGCTAGTGAGGATGCTTCAGCAGGCGCGCACATTACCTCCAACTATGGTGTACTAGATTGTCTTGCTAGTGCTTACCATGAATACCAGCACAAACAAGGACACGCGAATTTCCACGGATTGCGCGACTACTACTCTCTTGTTAAAAGTCTCGAGACCGACAGCTGTAATGACATGCGTCAAGTCAGCGTGGCGCTGCAACGGAACTTTGGCGGTATTCCGATCGAGTCAAGCAAAGTGCAGAAGATTTTTATTGAAAAACTCGAATCACATGTACCCGTGAGCAGTGACAATGACAACGTCCCAGTCTCCACGCTTGTTCTAGAGAACCTAGCTGACCTAAAAGCTCGACATTTGATGCTCATAACAAATGGAGACTCGGCAATAGGCATATTGAAACAGAATCTGTCACAGTCAGCGAAGGAAACCGTCACAATCTTTGGTAGTCGTTTTGAAGAAGACATGTCTGATGATTACAACTACAGAATGCTAAGTCGTATCATTCTTTGCATGGAACGCGAGTGTGTCCTTATACTGCGCGATCTTGAAAGTATCTATGGAAGTCTGTACGACATGTTAAACCAGAACTATGCAGTTGTTGGCAAAAGAAAGAACTGTCGAGTGGCTCTAGGTGCTTACAGCAACCCGATGTGTTATGTCAACGATGGGTTTCGCTGCATTGTCCTTGTTGATGAAGACAAAGTTGATTACTCAGATCCTCCATTTCTCAACAGATTTGAAAAACAATTGTTTCGTTTTTCTGACGTGCTGAACAACAGACAGCTAGAGATTATCGAAGAGCTTCAATCTTGGGTTCGCCAAATGTCGAGTGTAGAAGGTTTTGATCAGCAGTTCAAGGAATCTGACATGTTTATGGGATATCATGATGACACGCTTTCTTCGTTGGTACTGTTGCACAGCAATGACCCAGATGAAGAAAATGAAGTAATTGTTAGAAAATGTAAGGAAGATCTCATGTGGATTGCTACTCCAGATGGAGTTCTTCGTACTCAGAGATGCAAGCGTTCGAACGAGGACTCACGAGAACTGAAGATGCTTACGGAGGAATATTTTGAGAAACCAATTCACAACGGTTTGAACTCTTTCATGGCGTATGTTTTTAATGATCAAGAGCTCACTTCTTCAGCAGGCAGTGAAGTTGGTTCTAAAACTATTGTGATGACTCACGCCAGCGTCCATACTGATTTGAACACATGTCTTGATGACGCGACTGATACATATCAGCTAGAACGACTTGGTGCCTACAAATCCGAGAAGCAACTTGAGGACAGAGTTCATCATTTTTTTTTCTCATGTGACAAGGAATTGTTAATTCTTCAATGTAAGCCGGAGTTGGATGGCGAACACATGCTTCTCGCCCGTTCCATTATTGAAGGTAAAAGAAATTCGTATGAGAAGAAGTACGAAGAATCAAATCCAAGGAAGAAACATGTGTGTATTCTGGTGCATGTGCAACGAGCAGTGAAAGAAAGTACGATGCGTTGGCAGTTCAATTTTCTCAGTGGGTGGAAACAAGTTTTTCTTGACATGCTGAATGTTCCGTCGATTGCTTTGAACGAAATGCGAACAGAAAGTCTTGACTATCTTCTATCTTCTTCAGTTTGGTCATTTCAAAGATTTGCTCAGGAGTGCATAGTGTTGTGTTTTAACTGCATAAAATATATTGAAAACCCAAGACCATTATCAAGTATCCTAACAATCAGCAAGAATCTCTTGGCATCGGAGCAGGTTCGCAAAGCCATCCAGAAGCTTGTTTTGCAGCACATCAGCCGCATTGACGAGGAAGACAACGAACCATGGCTAGTAAAAGTCGCTTGTGACATAGAACTGCTGATTAACTCATCAACCCTTTCGTTTGCAATGGAGCACTACCTTTCCAGCCTCATTCGCCAACCATTAGCCAAGATAGTTTACGTTTTAGAAAAAGAGAACGCTTGGCCACCTCACCTGTTTTCAACGGACAAAGAAGAAGACATAGTCATTGAGTACGAGGACCTTTGGTGTGAGTTTTTAATGAATGGTTCGATAGTTAACCTCTCCGAAATTCCCGAATGTAGAGGAGCTGAAACGTACTCTGTTAGGGGCGCTCGTCTTGACCTAAACGTACCATTCAGCCAAGTGATGTTTTCCAAAGCCCACGCCGCCAGAAATCTTGTTTTGAAAGAGTACAATCAAGCCATGGAGAACGAAACAAATTTCGATGACGAAGGTGGATTAACAGATAGTGCGCGGCTAAAACAACTGCAACGTTATTCAGAGATCCTTGGAAATGTCATTCCATGTGTACGCCAACTTCCTGCAAGTTCCTTGAGTTCATACACGGCTGACTTATTGGAAATAACTTCTGCAGATTTTAACAGCATGATTACCAGTGAGCAGTGTATCTCTTTCTCAATGTGTGCTTTCCTATCATTTGCTAAAGAGTGGCTACCAATCAAAGATCCGCTTCAGTTTTCCGCTGTACTCCATTTGTTCTTGTGGAGAGAAAAACGTCAATTAAGTGATCTACTTCGGCTTGTACATTGGTGTCAAGAATTCGTAAAACAGAACCGTTTGGACAACTTGACAAAGAAGTTCTTCTTGGCGAACAACGCTTTGTTGTCCTTCAGTGAGAACACTATCGATGAAAGATTTGAAGTCATGCAAAGAAGAAGGAAATCGTTAGAAAGTGGAAGCAGTGATACTGAAGATAGTGATAGTGACTCCAGTGATGATGAGTCCAGTGATAGTGACTCCAGTGAACATGAGTCCAGTGCACATGAGTCCAGTGACGGCGAATCTAGTGACAGCGAAGACGAAAGTATAGTAGTTGATGGAGAAGCTGACGAGGAACAAGAATCTTTTCAAGACATTTTCGTTACTTACCTTTGTGAAGAAATGTTCCCTTCAAAACACACAGTCACCAAAACTGGTGGACTGGAATTGTGGATGCGAAATTCGTCTCTGTTGCTTTCTTTAGCCGTCAGCGTTAGCAGCAAAACTCCAGCATTCCATTTCCTGCGCTTATGTGTTGACTACGCAAAGCTATTTGTTGTAAAGTCAGAGGTGGTGCCACGAAGTTTCCTTTACGTCTTGCATGAAATCTCGAAAGATCTCAAGCCCGACTATCTTGATGCTGAAGAATCGTTCAAAACCATATGGAAGAAAGTAATCGAGCCAGTGCAAAGCCAATTGAGAGGCCAAGAAGAAAATTATTCTATATTTGAAAGGTTTTTAGCACAATTCTATAGCCGCTGTTTAGAAACAAATGTGGACTCAGACTCATCGCCTTTCATCGTACAAGATGTATTTTCCCAGAGCAAAGGAGTGTTGACGATGACCCCTGTAATGTACCGTTTGCTGTACGCGGAGCAACACGAGTCACCAGGGGTGTTTTTTGACATCATCATCGACCAAAAAATTGATGAAAAGCATTCTTGTTTAAAAGAAATTGACGACGTATTCAAAGCGCGCTATAGAGAAGGTTCAATTCACCACGATTCTTATCCAGCTGTCATGATCTGTGATCTAATTTGCTCGATCCAAAACTTTGACGCATGCTTTAGTATGGAGCACTTGACGAGTTCTGACTCCTTGCTATTGAAGTGTTTCCGTTCGGCTACAAACGCGGTAATTGGAAGTGAAGATCGCATTGGCTTGGTTCTTCTCTCATCTGTCGCATTTCTTCGCGCTTTCTATGCTATGCTATCGAAGAGACCCAGTCTTCTGACCAGCGAAACACCCTGTTCTCATGTCATAGGCGAGATCAACTCGCTGTTAGCTGGCGGAGGTGCTAGAAGATCATCTATTCAAATATTTCTGCTGAAACAACTGTACGAAACTGGCATGACCATTTTTGACTTTAAAAAGCTATGTCATGAGAGCGCTCAGCTTCCTGTGATTAAGAACCAATTTGACCAAAGCAAGATCGTCAGCAAAGTTGAACTTGCTTCAGTGTACAAGTTACCAGAGTACGGAACAGTAAAGGCTGCGTATATGAAACTCACTCAACGGCAAGGTGATGATATGCTTACTGTTCTAAGGAAATGTCAAGATTCGTCAAATCATCGTCTTGCTTTGTTGGCATTCCTCATAAATGTCTTTTACGTGAAAAAAGCAGTTGGTAATCTCAGTGATAAAGAAGAACGTTTGGCTGAATGGTTGGAAACAGAATCTCAACACTTGCCGTTTCCTGTTAAAGAACTTCTTCTGCGAATAATTGGTCGTAAAGATTTCAACCACCAGGGATTGCAGATTTCTCCTGAATCATCTACCGACGAGATCAAGACAGCAGTGCTGATACTTCATGTCTCATGCGTGGTAGCATGTTGTGTCGACGGCAAGACGTCTCCATTGTGCACATATCTGTCCGATCCTGAGAGGTGTTATGGAACCTGGATTCTAGCGCATGGTGAGGACAAGCGTGGAGTGTTTGATCAACCCATACTGTCCAATGAACATGCACCTGTGACTTGTTCATGCGGCTTAAGAATTAAATTTGAATATGACCAAGGGAAGAATGTGTGTCCAAAATGCGAGACGGTGATGGCGAAAGCGGACGGTGAAGAAACTTTATCCATCCCAATCAAAATTTACTGCCTAGAAGCAAAGTCGAAAAACTGGGAAGAATGTACCGACAATATGGACGCATCTGTCTTTCGAGCATTACATTTGATAGTTTATGCTTGTCTTTACGCTGGCGTTGCCTTGGAAATATCGTCAAATCAAGCTGTCTCGCTTCTATTAGGATCCACCCCAGGGGAAACTTCAGCAGACGTGTGCTTCAACCGCATCAACGATGACTTGAAGTACTTGAAGACCATTCTTTCATGCAAGAGGAACACTGCAGTGGATGTCATGCATCTCGTAGTTGAAGAGTCGACAGACCTCATTCGGGGAAGAATTCCTAGCAAAGATGTCCTCTCAACACGCCGAGAATGTTTAGAATGGGAAAATAAATTTGCAAATATTGCCCAAGAACTTCTTCCTCGTGCCCTTGGATCTGCGCGACTTCTGAAAGAACTAAGAATGCAACTCGAGAGTGAAGAACATGGTACCTTGATTGAGAACCAGATTCACGAGCTTGATGAGTATCCGTCCGATCCTGACCAACAAAACAAAGAATTGAAAAGATTATTTCGCGTGACAAAAGAACCATCTTTTTCAGAATTGCGATCAATTTTGCTCAACACCTCAAAAGATTTTCAGCAGCAACATATCGTTCTGACGCAGTTACTTTCAAAGTATGATGAGTTGCCTTATATTTCTTCGCTATTCCCGCTTTTGAAATGGACACGCCTGGTCTCATCAGCGCTGACTCATCGCATTAGTAGACAAGAAGCGCAGTCGAAGTTCATCATAAATGATTTCATCGAAGGTCATCTCCAAGAGCAAACAAGTAGTGAAGAGCGTGATGTTCTTAGGAAACTGTTTAACGACTTTAAAGAAGCATGGAACAAAATGAGAGAATGCGTTAACCAGAATCTGGAAAGAGATGTCGAAAGGATGCCATATTTAGCGGAGGTCAAATACATTGGCTACTGCTTGACGGAAGGTGACTTGGGCATCTACCTACGAACGGCAATCGGCATTCTACAAACGATTCAAAACAACGTTTTGGACGAGATGTTGCTCATATCGACATGCACACGACATCCTGCTCTAAGTTTCCTTGAGAAAAATGAAAAGTGCACTGCCATTCCGTCCCGTTCTCTTCTCGACGCTAAGGAGAAAGATATCATCAGTGTTGATTGGTCTGATCAGTTTCTCACGTATGCACAAAATCCAGAGTATGGACATGGCGAAGACATCGAGTATGATTTTGAAGTGACAGAAGTGGAACTGGCCAAGAATATTGTTCTCGGAAAGTGCTACCTTATGGAGTCTCCAAAAACATTCGTATTCTCTAAGGAACTTTTTCATGCTAGTGCTCAAACGCTTACGAAGATCCGTGAATTGTACCCTCAAAGCCAATCGTTACCAGACGAGGTTCGTCAGGGATTGTGCCGTTTGAAAGAACGTAGACTGAAAGATGCTCAGAGTCTACTGCAGCATATTGAAGTAGTCATCTTTGTTCTCAATATGAACGCAATCCCTCGACTGGAAGTGCAAGGAACGTCCGTGGAGAAATTCGCAGAAACTTGGGAATCACAACTTCCTAGTCCCTTCCCAGTTGATCTGCTACCAGAACCCCGGGCCTCTATAAAACTGACCCATATTGCTGTTCTCTATGAAGCGTTGGAAGACTTGCTTGCAGATGGGACGATTGAAGGACTAGCAACACAGTACCGAGAAACGCTGACGGATGACATGAAGAGGAGTCTTGATCGTTTGGTGGATAGCAGAAGTGGATCGATCAAACTTCAACAGTTCCTGACAGCTTTGCGACGTTTCGTTTTCCGTTACCTATCTGCGGAGAAATTTCTTCCCGAAGCACACACACCATTGCGTTCTTGCTTGCTAGAACTTTCATTGTGGTCACCAGATGAAGCTCCAAGTGCAGACGTGATTCCTGGAGAAATGACTTTGGCCAACATTCATGCTATAATAACAACACTCGAACAGGTAAGAAGTACACCGTGTGGTCTTAGAGAAACTATTCTAAGACCTCTTCTGCGCGTGGCTATGGCGACGGATTATTATACGTTTACTGAAAGCAGACAAATATCTCGTTTATGGATGCAATTCTGCATAACAATTCATTTTGTTGTTTTATTTCGTATTCAGCTGATCCACGTTTTTGTAGTCAACATTTTCATGTTGCGATAACTGTACATTTCTGTCAGAACATCGTACTGATCACCTCAGTCATTCTTACTCATATCTCTTCACAAATGTAGGAAAAGACAGGATATTCGAGTGTGAGAAATCCAAATCAACGAAGAAATCTGGGTGGCCCAAGAAGAAAAGGAGGAAGACGAGTTATTGCGAACTTTTCAAGATAATGGATACATATTGTAGTCATCCGGGCGTATCGTTACTATATTTGCATGTTGGTATACTTATATTAAAACGTTTTGTTGTTGAATATGTTAGACTGTTACCGTTTCATGGTAATATAATTCAAACGATTATACCTCAAATATTCAGTTACATTTAAACATCTTTGACATACGTAGTTTATCAATGATTTTAATAGTCTGGTGCATGAATTCACAATAGTTTACTGTATGTTAGTCTCCTGTTAACAGTATAAATACTTACAACTAAAATACTACCACTATTACTGTATATTATTATCCGTTCTCATTATATGTATTGGAACGTACAATGACTGTTCACATGGGAAAAACCTCATTCGACAAGCCGAAAACTGCAAACTGTTTGGTGACAGTTAAAATCCAAAGTCATCTTCGGCTTCAAAGACAATGAAATATGCTAATATTGAACAAAACATCATGATGTTACCACTGAACACTAATGCCATTGCACCATATTCAATCTGAAAGAATAGAGATCGTGGTTAGATGTCAGTCTTCCATGGTGCATTTTTATTGCATATTGTAATGTAAAAGTTGCACATCTCAGTACGTATGGGACAAATAAATGACGAACCACTTGACTTCTAGCAAGAACAATTGGCAGACCTATAAACAAAACAATTTAAAGTTATACTATCATGAGATATCTATATTCAAGAAACACAGTATATTGCTCCACAGAGTCTTGACAATAGAATTCTTTGTTGCAATGCACACTGTACATTACTTACCAAAAGCTGATAAAACAATGCCAGAAGTAAGAAAATAAGAAATTTCTTTGCATAAACTAGAATTGAAACGAAATTGGAAGATAAGAAACTATTGACTAACTTTCTAATACATAGTTTTGTGTCTGTTCCATGGTAGTATAGAACAGCAAACTTACTTAGATGTTCCTGAGGGAATTCCGTAAGACTCACTTAATCTGTTTGCCATGATTGTTGGCACTGGAGCCAGAAGATAAAACATCACTATAAAGAATAATATAATTGCACATTTATATTTTACTTCAAGGATATCAATTATTCCACTAGTCACATATTTCATTTGCTAAGAAAATAATCTGTGCCATTGAAATTGGAGTACAGTCAATAAATAAAGTACTTACAAACAAAAAAAGGCCACCAAATTCTGAAGAATCACAAAAGACATGTCAACAGAATTAACAAACTATGGTAGTCGGACAATTTGATACAATAATTATTGACATGACGACAATAACACTTCCTTACCCATATTGTGGCAGCGCACAACCCAAGACAACAAGCAGAATCCCAATAGCTCCCGTAAATGAAAGCAGTATGATGCTAAAATAAAGCAAGTTCTTTTTATTGGATGAGGATCATATACACAGCATCTTCCAACTAGTGGTTATTACTCAGCAGTTGAACACAACAAATCTTGGTTAGGACGACAGTTTGGTCATGATATTAGGACGATGTGCTGTGGCGAAGTGTGGCTCATGTTTTGCTACGATTGTGGTTTGCTTAGCAGTTCAAGGATAGGTGGAAGGCAAACTACCCGCAACGTTCTAGCAAACTTTTTTTGCAAACCGACAGTAGATAAAATTGTCCATTATTCTTTGAGAATGTAAAGTTAATATTACTTACGCTATATATCAGCACATAACAGAGAAATTTATTTTCAAACAAGTTTCAAAACAGCATATATATAAAAGACAAAAAGTATTGGTAACTATTAGGACGAAACTGACTTTAAACGTATTCTTATTTATCGTCGTACAAAGCAAGATACATCACGCACCTTTGATGCCCGCCATCTTTACTTCGTGAAAAAAAATTTTGCGTCGAAAAACTATATAACATCAGTCATGCGGAGGAGTATTAGGTATGGTTTGCATCAAAAAGGTGTGATAGACATCCTCTTCTGGTGTATGTGAATTTTTGTTAGGCGAAAATGCTGATTTTTCACAGCGAGATGATGCAAATATTCAAACGGCAGCGAAGCTGACCTATGTTTTATTTTGTTCTTCAAAAACAATTTAGTTGCTGCAATGAAATCATATGAAACTTTAAGATAAAATGCAGGGACGAAAGAAATTTGCTCAAAAAGCAAGCTTCGAGGTAGAGACGACAAAATTGGGGAGTGTCCCAGATGCAATACTCAAGCAAGCTCGCAAGTCTGGCCAACTGAATCTATCTAGTCGAGAATTAAAAGAAGTTCCGGATAAAGTATGGAAGATTAACAGAGAGATTCCTGAAGAAGAAAAAATTGCATCTCTTGATTCTGATGAAAAATGGTGGGATCAAACAGAGTTAACCAAACTGATCCTTGCATCCAATCAAATCACAGATATTTCTCCTGACATTCAGCTTTTAACTGCTTTATCAATACTTGATGTAAGCTTCACAATGAATTGATTTTTCACATTACACTCTTATTTTTTCCATTGCAAAGTTGTCTCATGTTGGTGAGGTGCTAGATGACTTGTGCATCAGGCAGGGTAAATAGCAGTGCAGTCACTCGATAGTCATTCTGAATTTTTCTGATATTAGTACACAGGCTCACTCTGACTCTGACCTGCACCTGACAAAACTATCATCTGGTTTTAGAGCAGTATACTAGCTGGACTAGCACTTAAGTGTATTACTACTTAATAGCTAGCACACAATTCTTAACCTATCAAGATGCGCCCACACACCGCTTCATTCGTTCAAATGTACACTTTTGCAACGGCCCACGTGCAACTTTCAAATGTAGATAAACATGAAAAACATTTGTAGTTTACTATTGCTTGCAAATGGTAGTATCAAGCAACATAGGATACTTCTGCTGATTGACATCCCATACTTGTGGTACCTTACATTTATAGCTTCATGATAATGAGATAACAAGTTTACCAGAAACAATTGGAGAACTTTGTAACCTGAAGAAACTTAACTTGGGGTAAGTTTAGGTAGATCATTTCATATGAACCCATTAAGCAGGAAGAGTTTCCCTGTGACTGGTAATATCTTCTGGCATTAGAGACGAAGCATTGGGTAAGCTTTGCTAGCCAATTAGCTAATGAGTTAGCATGTCATGTGGCTCAAAAGTTCAGTGCTTATTGTGCAAATGCTGTATTGTTTTTATTTCAGTTACAACAAGTTAACTTCTCTTCCATGTAAGATTGGAAATCTAAGCGCACTTGTCTCACTTATGGTGCAGCACAATCAACTAAAGAATCTTGATGAAAACATTAAAAAGCTAACTAAACTGGAGGATCTGGTATATGACCGTTGATAGAAACATCATTTTCCAAAATGCTGTTTTAATTTGTAATTAATGGAAATCTGTGCGAAAGAGAAAGAATGAAAATGACATTTTGTTGGAGCAAAACAATATTACATTATGCCCACTTAGCTCTAACACTCAGAACTATTTTACTTTTAGGACATATCAAACAATTCACTGGAAACATTCTCATTGGATGGTTTGACAAGTTTGAGAAAACTGAATGCATCTCATAATTCATTAAGAGATCTCCCAGCCAGTGCACTTAATGGAATGCCAGGTAGAAATACTTTAGATTACATCTGCTTTATTTAGGGCTTTCAAATATTGTGATTTTGTTTATGTGGATACTGCAGAAACTGTATGAAATGTAGAAAAATAATCACTTTTAATGCCACATTGCTTTGAAAGATCTCAATGGAACTACCTGTATGTTATGAGTGGTTGCATGTAGGCAAATGATGATCATAAAAGCAGTTTTGTCTTTCCAAAAGAAAGTTTGCATTGATAGTTTTGTTTGACAGTACGTGGCATTTAACCAAAGAATCATTATTAATTTAATATTATGCAATGTTTTAGCTTTATGTGAAGTTGACTTTTCCCACAATAAACTGGAGGTTTTACCTGAAGGTAAATGTAATACACATTTTCAGAATATTGCCAGCAATTTTTTCTTTGTCTTTTATTATATGTTATGATATCAGATAATTCATTATATAATGTATATATTAATGTACAGCTATTGGTAAACTGAAAAAGCTACAGAGGCTCGACTGTCGTTACAATCATTTAACTAGAGTACCCTTGCTGGAATCTTGTGCTGTGCTAAAGGTACGTAGTTTGTTTTCACATGTATATTTTAAAGTCCAGATGGAACTACTAGATATTACCTATACCACTCTTCAGTTTCACTAAAGTATATCTACTACATCTTGTTTTATCTGTAAAGGAGTTCACTCAGCCTAAAAAATTCACCTTAGCAACAAAACTACCACCAATATGTCTGCATGCTCTTGATCACAAAAAGTGTGTGTGCTTATTGAATGGTATTATCCATGTAGGAATTATACTTGGGGTATAATCATCTTGCTAGCCTTAACCCAGAGGAAATCTTATGTTTGTCTTCAGTGATGATTCTGGATCTTCGAGATAACAAGATCAGTCGGTAAGAAATAAAAATATTCATATCTACAACACCATCCATCTACGTATACTGCATTTTGATGGGAAACTGCTCAAATTGAATGGGATTATTTAGTTAAATCACCTCTGTGTCTTGCAGAAATTATTGTTACAAAATGCGTGCAATATACTTATTCAAGACTAGCAACTTTTACTAGAAAAGATGACAGTGATTGATCAAATTTGTAGGACTGCAGGAGCATCGTAAAACTACTTGTAAAAAGTTACGTTTTGTCCTTAGTTTGCCAAATGAAATCACGAAGTTGGTGGTGCTCGAAAGACTTGATTTATCCAACAATAATCTGTCTGAGTGAGTACTTAATATTGTTAAATTCAACTACCATGATTCAATATATTGTCATTTACCAGAGATTAACTACATATAGAAAATGCAAGATCTTTTCAATTCAACGGCTTTGGGGTATCTGTCTTTTAGACTTCCGTATCGTATGGGAAACATGAGCAAATTGAAATCAGTAATCCTTGAAGGAAATCCTCTAAGAAGTATCAGACGGGATATCCTTATGGTAATAGAACATTGTTTTACAGTTATACATACGTAGCCACATTGGCTTACTAAACTACTGCATAGTGCAATCTTTAGGTTATGAAAATACTGTATCATGGTTTTTTGTTAAATTATCTTGTTTTCGCTGTAGAAAGGAACTGCTGCTTTGCTTCAACATCTCAAGAATAAAATACCAGGTGAGCTGTTCATCTGACTTAAATTAAACAGACAATTGTACATGGAAGTGTGCTTTCATAACTATATGCATTTTCTTCTAAAATAGCTGGTGAAGAAGAAAAAGAAAATGGCCAGAATGGCCGTGAAGAAACTGCTTCTGCAGTCAATCCACATTTGCTTTGTACTTATAAGAAACTAAGCTACAGGTACGTCTTATAAAAAATACTTGAGTGCATGAATACATTAATTAGCAAGTTACTTTCAAATTGATTGACTTGTGCAGGAGTTGATTGTGTCCGTTCTACTACATGAGGATTATATTGAAAAGCTGTTTTCATGAATGAAAACGTGGATGTATATAATTTTAATGATTTGATTTAATTGTAGTCAACAGAAGGCAGTTAGCATCCCTGATGAAGTGTGGTCAGCTGCAACTGATACTGGTATTTCAAATGTTGACTTCAGCAAAAACTTATTGGAAGTTGTTCCCCTAAAGTACGTGCAAGATTTTCTCTGTATTTGTTATTCTGTGCAACGCTGAATGCATCCTTGTCAATCCTAATATCCTGGCTGTCGTTTGATTTCTTACAGATTATGTACTTATGAAGACACTCTGACATCTGTTAACCTTGGCTCGAACAGATTGTCCAGAATTCCTCCTGAATTTTGTCTGCTTTTGCATTTGACAGATCTGGATGTCCGGTAGGACAAACCACTAGGCCACTTTTCACTGCAAACATGTGACATCACAGCGTTTTTCTTTGTTTCAAAGTCATCAATCGGAGCCCTAGTTGTGTGCTCTAGTGTTTTGGCGCTCAAGAAACAAAGAAATACGCCACGTTTCGCTACGACACGGTGTTAAAGAGGAAAAAAATGGACTACACCGTATCAATATCAGATCTAGATTGCATATACACCTATAACGTAATGCTATATATTTCGTGTAATGCCAGAAATTAGCTAGTGAAACTTTTAATGAATATTTTTTTTCTTTTGAATGTAGAAACAACAACTTATCTACATTGCCAGATGAATTCAATTTGTTGACTGGATTGAGAGAAATTATTCTATCAAGCAACCGGTAGGATAAAGCGGTACACCAGAGATAGGTGAAATGAACCATTATTACAATTGCTGCTTGATTAATAGAAAATGTTTTTTCAGATTTACTACTCTTCCAGAAGTTCTGTATACTCTGCCGAAACTTGAAGTGATTCTTGCTTCAAACAATCAGGTAAGAGGCGTCTACAATGCGCTTGAACTAACTGTTGTATCATTACCGTACCGCAGAAACCTTATCGACAATGAACATACAACATTTTAAATCAGTGTGTACCGGCAATTGTGCTTGTGAGGAACCGAAGTGCTTTTGTGATTGGGAATAGGAACTGGTCATATAAACTGTATTCAATATTTTTTTTTCAGATAACTTCAATCAATGTTGCTGGAATTCTGAAACTAAAATTATTATCGAGCCTGGATTTATCTAATAATAATATTTCCAACGTCCCACCAGAGTTGGGTAATGCAAATTCGCTAAGGTAGGATTTCTTCTTGTACGATTTCAACTTGTTTTGTCCTGGATTCGATTTACAGTACCTGCTTTGATAGACGTGGGTTTTTTTGTCTTTAGGTCTTTGCAGTTGGAAGGAAATCTCTTCCGAAATCCAAGACCAGCGGTATTAAACAAAGGAACTGTTGCTCTACTCCAGTATCTGAAGGATCGTATACCGACATAAAATGGAATGACTGAGCCAATTCAGGAGTGAGACAAAGCTTGCAGGTATTTTCAATTTATGTTCTGGATTCTTGTGATCAATTTATTGTGTATTAATTGTGCGTAATGCATAAAACTATGAATTTCAACTATTGATTACACTCGAGAGCTTATCGTTATTGAAAAATTTAATTTATTTTCAGTCTTGGAGACTTAGGGATTTTAATACCATAGTCAAGTTTCCCTTCACAAAATCTTTAGCATGTACTAAATTACATAATCTATATAGTGTATACTGTCATTCCTTAATCGCCTTAGTCGGGTGGGAAGAAATGCCAGGGCATCCACTTTGAACAGATATAATCATATTCTGTTGCATCCTCCATCTCACGAACCCAAGAATTCTCGAATGAAGTCATTCACGATCTGAGGTTCATCTTGTTGCACCCAGTGACTCGCGCCTCCCACAAATCTAAATGCATATTGTGCATACGTGAAATATTTCGCACGGCGTTGGTACAACAGCCCACGTTACTAGTCGCGAAAAGCCTAGCCAGGCAGGTAATGCCGTTGTTCAAAGATTATTATTTAAATCTTGAGAAATTATTGCCTTGATGTAAAGGTAGGTTTATCAGCATTGTATGACCAGTTGGCATAGCAAACTAAGCTACTGACGGGGAAACGTAGGTACCTTATTGTGGAGTTCTCAACGAAACTTGGTAAGAAGTCCAAGCTCTCCTTTCTAAGAAAACGATCTTCATCTCCCTAACAAAATGCGATTGTTTACTCCACTGTTCAGACACTGGCTTGAAATGACAGTAAGGTCCATTTTCCAGTTCGATCGCGGCGGCAAGTGTACGTTAGGAACAATACGAAAGGTAACTACTGTAATTGTGACATCTTACCCATACAACTAAGGTTGGTGACGTCACACGTGCTTGGCCATCTCTCAACCAATCATCTTCGAAATATAATGACAAAACGTTTCTATAGTAATTCAGGGCCGCATTGACTGCGCCAGGTTGAGATATTGCGAACTTGAAAGCTTCTATGTCCATATCAGTTATGTTCGTCTTGTTTCGTACTCCCTAAACATATATGACAGGATCATAATAGTCTTCTTTCCGAAGTGCACAAGAACACTGGTACGAGTTAACATCGATTGGCATTGTGGGGCCGTATTGGGGGACTGCGCAATCCACAGATTGTAAATACGGCCCCAAAATGCCAATTGATGTCAACTTGTCATCAATCTTCCTGTGAACTTCGAAAAGAAGAAAGTTTATACGATGTTTGTCACGCGACACTGCACAGAAAATAGTCGCTCAGAATCAATACTGTGCGCATGCAGCAGATACGAATGTAGTTCGTCTTGATCACTGACCCTCACGAAAGGCAATTGCTGATAAAACAGGGAATCACTTAGTTTGGTCAGCGTACATGCTACCTTCACGACAAACAAAGTGTCCATCCTATATCGATAATGGGAAATAATTCAGCTACAGTGTAGAAACGGAAATAGAGTTGCAGTTACTTTTTTGCGTGTAACATTATGGAACATTAAAGTGGCTGATAGGCTAAACGGCGTTGTTTGATACGGCACGTACTTGCCATTAGAATAGTAGTTACTTACAGCGAACCGCCCACGAAA
>JAODVM010430494.1:0-44574 GCA_025400095.1 Phenganax marumi
CATTCGATAGTTAAAAGCCTGATCTTTCCGAATGTGAAAAAATTTCGCTCATAGACTGAGTAGTTCACGTACAATAGTGTGTTGAAGTCGGATTACCTTTTGTTTTATACACCCTGTAGGTCTTTCTGGCGAATATGTACGTCACAACTGTCCGTAGGGCAGAAAGACTAAGAAGGCTAGCATTTATTAACCTACAGTCTTTTCTCCATCAGCCTCACTTCCATGTGCTTGTGACATACATTACAGAAAATTATCAAATTTCACTTGTCTTTGCTACACATAAATAAGATTTAGCCGTCCTTCTTGCATGGAATGAGACTGAGATACCAAGCAATACAAGAATTAATATTAAACCAAGCCCCTCAGCTTCATTTTCAGATA
This sequence comes from Phenganax marumi, assembly GCA_025400095.1. NCBI lineage: Eukaryota > Metazoa > Cnidaria > Anthozoa > Malacalcyonacea > Clavulariidae > Phenganax > Phenganax marumi. Next base: position 382 of record JAODVM010430494.1, read on the forward strand.
ATTGTATAGTAGTTACGGGACAGTTTTATTGATATACATTTGTAAATTCACTATTTTTCAAGTCTCACTTCCTTAATACTTTTACAGTATTGAATAAAGCAGATTTTGATGCTTTGAAATCACCGGCTGTAGAGCTGATTTCTCAACTAAAAACTCTAAAAGAAACATGGCGGCGAGAAAACAAGTAAGTAGAGTCATTTTCACTGAAATTTCCTGGATTTCTCTATGAAGCTGAAACTTTGGTTTTACAAAGGAAGGTCGTTATTGGACTTCAGGGAATTAAGAACAGTCATACAACTGAAAAACCTCCATGCTTGCTATAGCTTCATAGTTTCTTTTTCCCTTTGTTTAGATTTCCCCAATATGTCATGGAGCATTTAGACGTCTTACCTGTTAATGACAATGACAGAATTCGCAAAGCGTCTTGTTTACTTTACTTTTCATATCTTCTTCGATGTTATCAACTAAATTATAAATCATTGAGAGTGAAAGGTAAGACTTGTATTAAACACGACTGACTGTTTTCAACAATATTGAACTTTAAAATGCCCTTCTCTTATTATTTTTGGTTCTTTCTTTTAACTTAAATCTGTTGTGGTTTAAAATTCACGTTGGTTTAATTGTTTCAAACCAGTTTCATTTTTTAAATCTGGATTTAAATTTTCAAACCAGTTTGGTTTTTTTGGACTGGTTTGAAATAACTGAAAGTGGTTTGTAATTTTTTAATCTAGTTTATTTTGAGGCTTAGCATCAAAGTTACGATTAGGGTAAGGGTTAGGATTGGGGTTAGGGTTAGGGTTACGTTTGGGGTTTAATGGAGTCAATAAAGAATATGCGCACACGCAAAACTTAATGAGTAAAATTATGCAAGCAAAATGGATCATGAATAAAATTATAAAACGAAGGGTGACTGCAAGTATTGCCGTTGTGTACTGCGTGGTCAAGTGGCAGAGGATTGGGTCTAGAAATTGGAAGTCTCAGGTTCAAATCCTGGTCGGATAAGAAGAAATGTTAGAATACATTCGAATCAAGTTCTGTACATTATGAAGAGGTACAAGCGTAAGGTAGCCTAGAATGATATGGCAGGGTTGTTGGATGAAAAAGAGAAGTAAGGGAGGAGAAAAAGGAAAAGTTGGTTGCTGAGGGACTTTGTTGTTTTAAAGGCAATTTAAAAAAAAACTAGTTTGAAAAAATTTAAACCAGCTTAAATAAAATGAAACTAGTTTGAAAAAATTTCAAACCAAGGCCTAATTTCAAACCACAACAAATCTGCCCCCTCTGCTTGTTTTCCCTTTGTTGAAATATTTCCCCTGTTTTTGTTTTGAATCCTATATACTCCTTGTGTGTAATCTACTGCAGGTAGATAATCAATAACTTAAGAACGTACAGTTTGGTTTAGTAGATCGTTTACTTTCAGATCCTTTACCCGATTTATCGAGTAGAATTAAAGATAAAATATTCTCATCATTTTCCCTACAACAAAAAAACACAAGGTTTGCAGTTTGTTGTAATTTCAGCTTTACTTATTCCTGTTTCGTCAATGTTGTATACTTGATTCTTTATATCCAGATGCATTCCTAAACGACTGAAAGATAAACTCGTGTGTTATATAATCGTTCTCGCGCTAATTATGGATGGCTATACTATAGACTGCCAGGTGCTCTGTAAAGATTTAAAGATGGCGCTTCAACGGTTAGTAATTAGACGATGTTCTTGCAGTGTCAAAGAAGAGCTATTCGTGCGTGTTTTGGCACGGATTTACAGTTTCAGTTCTGATTGGTTAGAATCTTCAAAAAATTTTCGTGCGCGAAACATTTGCGTAGTTGTAGTTGGAAGGAGTCAGCAATTAGAAGGCACTCTCAGAGAATTGTGTCAAAGCCTCAGATTATACCATTGTATTTCCTGCGACTGAGGGAATCGGTTTGACAAGCTACCACTCAAACTGACAGACGAACAAACAGCGATGAAAATACTCATTGTTGGCTCACAACAAACAAAGAAACAAACAAATAAACGACAAACTACCAGTGACGGGTAGACATTCATTGCTCATATGACGGAGGGCAACGAATACTAAAAGCTCGTTCGTATAAAAGAATAGTTCATATATAAGAGAAATCAGTATAGAAACATCGTTTTCATAATGTCGACTTATTAGCTGTAGAATACGGTGGAGGACCAGAAAATGTTCACAGTATAGCGTCTTCACCTAAGATACACGAAGAAAATTTGGGAATACAGTAAAATTTATGCATTTTTCCTGGTATAATACTCAAACTATCATGTACGCAATATTTTATAGGTTTTGTAACTTTGCGAGGTCAGTGGGATGTACTATTGAATCAAATCAAGGAATAGGAAAGCGAAAATTTGGTGAAGATGGTCCTGCGGGCTTCAAACGCGCAATACTTCAAGTGCCATTGCCTAAAGACTTTCCTAATCACATTGCTCTTGTGACAAAAAGAAAATGATGAGTTGCTGCATCGAAGAGAGACTACTTGTGGATGAATGACTGGTGTATAGAATCAAATTTTTGTAAATGTCCTAAATGTTTTCAATAAATACTATTGGGACACACATCATTGGCGACATGTTCAATTACGCCTTATCATTGTTACAATCTCGTTTCTATAGGGTCTTCTCCACGTGGAGATATAGCCCGCCATAAAGGCTAAACTGGCAAGAGAAGTTAGTAAACCCAAAATGCAATCGAACGAAACTCTATTATATGTTTTGTTGCATGCAATTCTCATTCGGCCGGCAATGCTTCGCATATAGATAATTGTCTTACGGTAATACCTAATGTTTTAAAAACATGTCAAACATCAGGAACTATATCAACCGAAGACTAGTAATGTTTTTTTTGATAATCAAATGATTTTGGTTGGTTAACGTTGTAGAAACAATGAATTTAAATCCTTTGAAATAGTTATACGTTATATTCATGCAGAGACGTTTTGCCTTCAAGCAAATTCGATGAAGAATGCATTATCCAAAAATTAAGTAAGAACAGCTGTTTATATTAAAGATTGATTATTGCTGTCGAGCGAGACAATATAACTGTAATTTTTTCTTATTTTTGACGTAATATTTGTGGCTATTTTAAAATTTGGTATGATTTTTAAATAATTAAATTCTGATGTCTGAAGCATTTCGATGCTGTTTAGCGTGTTTCTGTTAGACTTTATGCTTGTGTTTATGTTACCCTTTTCACTCGCTACAAAGTACATTTAGGTCAAGATTGCAAGCAATGGTCAACACGGATGTACAACAGCCAGGGGGAATAATGCGAATGGTTACAATATGCGATTACATGACTTGGCTTTGGTGTTACGCTTATAGGGGCGCTACTTTCCAGCTACCGTGCACGTAGATAACTATGAACGATGGCAAGGAGAACTGTTTGGATTTTCGGATTTTAAATAAGAGCCTAATTATTGGTGTATTTTGAACACTGTAAACTTTTGAAGGAAATAAAAAACGATAAAACGATAAAAACATTTAAGAGCGTGAAAGTGTCAAAAGCAGGTAAAGCTTGCTTTCCAATTACACGTTTTTGACATGTACGTACATGCGCGCAGGTAAAAACGTAAACCATTCAAAGCTTTATAATTCTTAGAAATACAGCAAGAAATAGACACGTAATTAGTGAAAATTCAAAACGCCAAACAGTTCTCCTTGTGGTTGTTGTTAAGATAGGTCTTAATTTAGGTCCCGGTTCAGACGGCGTACTTTTCAAGTGCCCACATCTATTTTTCAAATTAAGCTCATGAAAAATACACCGCCTGAGTCAATCAAACACGACTAGTTCTATTTGGGTCGACCTAAACTAATAAATACAGCGTCAGGGTCGTATTTTTCGACTGTGGTAGCTATGTCTTCGTTTCAAACGGCCGTATTTATCAAGTATATTACTGAATGCATGATTTTGTCTACGTTTTCATACGCAATCTTCCCACACAGCTTACTGAATATATACATTTCACTTCAATAAATACGACGTCTGAATCAGCTTATGTTTCTACGTTCAGCCAAATAGTGTGAAATACGGCACTTGAATACGACGCCGTCTTAAACTGGGCCTTAAGGCTGTTATATTATATAACTATATTATATAACATATATGTTATTTACAGCTTACTTTTGTAAATTACACTGTAGATTACACTGTAGATTACACTGTAGATTACCGGATATGTAGTACACGTACAAGGTGCACTAGCTAAGACAATCATCAATGAACAATAAACAATCGACAATGAACCATGCACTGCCAATGAGACAAAAAGTAAAGACAGAAGAAAGAAGGGATCAGGAGCAGCGCTATAGTACCAGGCACACCAGAGTAATAAAGATATATATAAGTAGATATTCCGAGTGTAACTGTGTTAGTGTGTCTATAAAATCAGAGAGCTGTTCCCCAAACGACCCGACGATCCCGCAAAGCAGACGAATTGATATTACGCGAAAAGGGTCGCGTGTAACACACGCACGTAAAAGTTTAAATCCTTCAAAGTTTTATAGTTTTTAAAAATACAAGAACAAGTAGGCTCGTGGTTATTTAGAAATCAAAATTCTAGACGTTTCTTCTTACGATTGTTTATAAGATAGGTTTTACTGCAATCTTAACTTTTACGTGCGTTTATGTGCGTGTCAAAAAACGCGTAACTGGAAAGCAGCCTTTACAGTTTTGACGTGCGTGTAATCGCTATGGTGGAAAATAAGCTTTTGGCAGCACTTTCCTTGCAGTAGTAATTTCTTATATATTGTTCGTTTGTACGACCTTTACGTCTTTAAACGAAATTGTCAATCGTTTGACTTTGTTATGCTAGCAGTGTAATTTTCTAGCATTAATTTTGTTTCAGTAACAAAAAGGACAATGTTGCGCAATGCGCACCACACACCTGGGACACGCTGTACGATCTATACACGATACGCCTGCTTGTTATAAATCGGACTTAACTACCGTCGTATCATGTGTTGATATACGACTACTTGAAATAGTCTGCCCGTTTCATACTGTATAGGCTAAAGATGCTTTTTACTACAACATTATAAAACAAAAAGACAGTATTTTATAGCATGCATGCATCTAGAAAATAACCAAGATTTCTCGCATAAGCATCAATATCAAGAGCAAGAAAAGCATCGGGGTAAACAACAAATGGAGTCACTAAACATTTCAATTTAGAATATTACAATAGTTCATCGTTGGAATTAAATTAAAGGCATGAATGTTTGCACGGCAAGCTGTACATTAATCTGGAGGAACAAAGCGGGATGAATGATAGGGATTTGCACGTTGCACTCGCGAGTAGTTTAATTGATTTTAACAACAAATGGATTAAAATAGCTTTATTTGAAGAAACCATTAGCACCGTTACCTATGACAACAGATAAACGTATTTGGGTTGGACGTTGTTTGTGCCGCCAAAGTGTATTAAAATCGTTCTTTGCCGAAAGAAATTTGGGGTGCATCAGAGTCGAGGTGAAATCATTAACATATTCAGGAACTTTGGCAAACCCTTTTTCGTGAACAAACTTGTCTGTAGGTTATACAGCGTTCAAGAGTTACAAATATCTCGGGTGCTTTTTCTACGACGATGAAAACCACAATAATAAGTTCGTAGCTATGAAATGAAGCGAACGTTTGTCGCTTGGGTGATTTGTTGTGAGTCTCTGGCGAGTGATGGATAAGAAAACTGAGTGCGTTCTGGATGAAGAAATATGTAGGTCATGTGAACATTTGTTTCATGAGAAAAACAGAGTTATTGAAGATTTGAAACAAGATCTTCTGATCCACAAAGATCAAGCACGAAACCTTGAAAACAAAGTGAAGAATGTGGAGGGAAGGTTGGCGAAAGCCGTGGAAGGTAAGTGATGAAACCCTTGTATCATCTTTACAATAAAGCGATTGGCACTTATTCGATAAACGTATTTTTGTCAAAAAATGTATATATTCAATCTTAGAATGCTGAACAAATCAAACAATGCATGTTATCAAGATAGTCAGCCCTACGTGCAATATTGTCAACCATGCATGAATTTTTACATACATGTTTGAGAAAAGATTTCACTAATACATGAAGGCTAAATTGTTGTTTAGAAAGAAGTCAGCTACAGCTATAATTAAATAACGTTCGTTAAAATTCAATGGACAACAATTGCATGTTTCAATAATATTTTGATATGTATCTGAAATCGTCAGCTGCATTCAGTCAAAGTAAACAAACTTCGCGCAAAACGTGGTCGACTCTCAGAAAATCTCGTTTCTCGTGCAGAGTTACTTCTTTGCTGCAAACGTGATCAATACACTGCTTCTCAATTACTTCACAAATTGCGTTTCGTCTGCTGTTCTCGGGGGAATGCGTTCGAGCGTTCACTGCCTCCTGTCCACTGAGCTTCTGTCCCGGACTGTTGCAATTATTGTTCTCATCAGAACGTGTTTTTGTGACTTCATGTAGATTCTTAGGAATTTGAAGGACTCTTTTAGAGTTGGTGCAATGCACTGCATGTTCTCGCAAACTCGGAAGATCGTTTGAATCGGCTTGTGGAATTTCTTGAGGCCTGATGAATGCTTTCTTGAAAATCCGAAAACGTGCGTCATCCCGCACTATTTTCTTCCATAGAGACATTTTATGTTGAAAGACAATCAGCGTGCAACTGAAAGTGTTGCTTGTGCTGCGCGTCTTATATGTACATGACTCACTAGTCAATACAATTTGTTCTTATCAATTTTCACTATAAAACTATTAATTTGTGCGGTCATAGTGACGCTTCTGTGTACTGGAATATTCATGATAATTTCATTAATACATGTTTTGTGCTTTGTGCATGTGGATGGCTTCAATTTTCCCATGCCCATTTTCCAATAAATATTTACAGTAGAATACATTTACAAATATAGGTGTACTCTGATTGGCCATGCACGCTACTTGGTACACTGTTCTTCGAGAAGCATTACACTGATCTTTCCAGTGCGTTTTCTAAACATTATTTTAAAGAACTTCATGTGGAAATATCAAAACTCTATGAACTTGAGATTTCTATGCAGTGGAAGATGATGGATGGGCAGGAATTCTACGAACTCGTTGAAATGGAAAGCAATGGAAATATAGAGTATTTTGTCTGGTTGTTGAATATTACATGCGTGTGTGAAAAGTGCTTGAGCAGTTGAGCAGGGATATATCAACTGTATTCCACTTATTAATTGCAACTGATTTTATCTCAAGAGTATTCAGAAAAGGCATTAAAAACAGCTTTCTTAATCTTGATGTAAGAAATTCGGAATATTTCTTATTCCGCCTTTTATCTAGCCTTTCGAAGTACTCCCTCCTTCAACGCCTGCATTCGCAATGATTTGTTGAGGTTACTGCTCACATAGTTTAGCAAAGTCTTCTTTCCTTCACAAGTAAGATGTGGTGGCGAAATTGGAAAGAGTAAAAATTTCTGGTATTGTGCCGGGCCGGGTGAAACCATAAGACATCATATGACAATCTTATAATATCCATGCATAAAATAGCTAAAGTACGATTTCCTTTGTTTGTCTGTTTCATATATTATGCCTCAAAAACACCTCGATGAAATAATAGATTTGAATACATTAATGCATTTTGTGCATAAGTATGCTGAAGTTTCTGATGTATGTATACAGCTGCGATACGTAACGGAATATTGTCTTACGTACAAGCGTGAGAAAAACAATCACTAATGCAAAACACTAACTATGCTCCTTTTCCTAGCAAAGATGCCGTTCTAAATCACTGGATCAGTTGTTATTCTTTTACTGTCTTTTCTGATCCTATGTTTAGCCTAAAATTAACTCCTTGCACGATTCTACCAGTATAACCTCTGAAAACTATAGTTCTGTTGATGCAGAAATGACTGAAATGTATGTAGAAATTTGATCATAAAGTATACAACATTGGAAATAACTATAGTATGCTTATGGGCTGGTGCGTAGGAACAAGATGTCAATGAAAATTTGGCCGCTTTCTGAACTTTTCAGTTGCATTGTCGTGTGATTTACTGTATGCCACCATACTCAACATCTTTTTTCCATAAAAATGAGGTTACATATTTTCCCTTCACGACATGTTGATTGTAGTTTGACTATATTTCTTAGCTTTCACACGCAGTTTATTTGTTCTTCTTTTCTAAGTGTTTGCTTATTTCCCATTGGAAACGATACCTTTGACGTCTACTTAGGAGGCTCTGCTCTGCTGCATTGTTTCACAGCTTAAGAACTGATTACCAGAAAAAGTTTCGAAACAGTGAAGATTTTTAGTTGATCCATTTTTTACAGAAATACAAGTCAATTCTTTGCCTATTATTTTTACAGAAAAAGATGCTCTGCGACAACAAGCGGAACAGTTCAAAGCAGAAAATACTCCGGATGCTAAAAATGATAGTGAAAAAGACAAAATTCTTGAAATTTTGCAAGACCAGTTACTTCACTTGGAAGAAGATAAGAAATGTCTCAACGAGAAAATCCAGGATTTTGAACATGAGACCGCAGGACTTGCTCGCATGTTCGGAATGCAACAAGAAAAGTTTGAATGCGACATCAAGAACAGGGAAATAACAATCAAGTCTGTGAAGCGAGAAATAGAATACTTGGAAGAAGAGTTGAAGACGTCAAAAAATGAATGCAAAACACTGACAACTGAAGCTGAATTTCAAAACGAACTTGTAGAGAACCTGAGGAGGTCAAAGCACGAGACAGAAAAGGAGCTTGCTAAACTTTCAGACTCCCAAGATGAAAGTCGAAAGCTTATCACAAAGTTGGAAAAACAGATTTCACAAACTGATGGAATTTTAAAGACTGAACGGTCCAAAAGTAAGAAGCTTGCAGAAGATATTTCCCAGTACGTGGAGGATATCAAAATCTTGAAAGAGGATAACAAACGTCTTAAAACAGAGAATAGGCTTCTTGATGCTGGTAAAACAAACTTAAGTGAAGAGAAGAATCGAGTAGAAAAAGAAGTTCAAAGGTTGAACCATCTTATAGAAAGTCTAAATCATGAAGTTGAAGAAAGTAGAAAGAAATATGATGAACTGGAGGAACAGAATGCAAAAATGCAAGAGAAAAAGAATGATGTGGAAAAAGAAGTAAGAAAGGTGAACAACAACAATATGGAGTTCCAGACTGAAGTGCAAAAACTGAAAAAAGAAATCGTTTTGGGCACAGATTATAAAAATGCATTAGAAAGCAAGATGAATCTTGTTCAAGTAGAAATGAAAAACGCTGAAAGCTTGAGAAAGAGTCTTCAACAAGAATTACTTGATTTGCAGCAATGTTTACAGAATACAACAGGAGATTCAGCGAAATTAAAATTGGAGAAAAACGAATTAAAAGAAGAAGTTATTATGTTGGAAAACGTTATCGACAATCTTAAATGTAAAATTAGAGAGCAAGATGAATATCTCAAGAAAATGGAAGAAAGTCTGGAAAATGAAACTAAAGGAAAAGAAAGACTGGAAGAAGAAGTAAAAGATCTCAATCTGGTTATCAACAATCTGAAGAGTAATATTAGACAAGACAGTAAATATCTGGAGGAGACTAAAAGAGAACTAGATTCAGCTATTGCCATTAAACAGAAACTATCATCGAAAGTGGAAACAGTTGAAGATACCAATAAAAATTTGAAAACAAATATGAGCATGCTCTCTCAAGATATTGAAAATCTACATGGTGTTTGTGCTGCCAAGACAAAAGAAGTGGAAGCTCTTAAAGAGAATCTGAATGAGAAATCAAGGATCATCACATCGTTAGAAAAGAAAGAGAAAGAGCTCCAAAATCATATCGAGGAACTAACAAACGTAGAAGAGATTTGTGCAAGTGAGTTGAAGAATGCGAAAAGTGAAATAATAAAGCTTAAAGAAGAGAATGATGATATTGAGAAGAGATATGAGAAAGTTGCTTTGCAGCTGCAAGACCATCTGCAGAAAGTTAATGAAAAAGACGAGATGAATGCAAACACCAGAGCACTGTTTGAAAAACAAGTCGAGGAACTGTCTCGCTTCCGCGAACATAACGGCAAAATTAATAATGAATTAAAGAAACGAAATGACGAAATCACTTTGCTGACAGTGGAAAAAGATGAAATTCGCAGAGAGTTGGACTCTACTCGTAGTAATCTGCGTACTTTGAAAGAAAAACATTCGTTAGTGCAATTAGATCTGACCAAAAAAGTGAAATCGATGAATGGACATATTGAGGAACTCAAAGAAAATGAAAAAGAAGGTTCAGAGAAGTTAGCAGAAGCAAAGAAGAAACTTGAGACAGCTCTGCGACAACTTGATAATGAAAGAGATAAGATCATCGATCTAGAAAGTGAACTAAAATACAATCAAGAGAAAAGTGATCGCTGGAAGAAAGTTAGTTTTGAGACAAAAGAAGAAAGAAATCGATTGCAAATGCAAATAGCAGAACTAGACAGAGACCTCAACGAGAAGCATTTTAATCTAGCAGAAGAAAAATCAAGTTTAGAAAAAGAAATGGAAACTTTGAAAAATGTCATCAAACGACTAAAATCAAATGAAGACAATTTGAGAAAAAAAATTGAGGAACTTCGTGAAGATGTTGGTAAGTTATTCGAAATGAATTCAGAACAAGAAGTGGAAATACGAAAACTTTCGTGGGAAAAAGAAAAATTGGCGCGAGATTTTGCCAACATGAAAAGCTTTCAAGAAGAAAGTGTTAGACTGCAAAGCGAATGTGAAGTAGTCACTCGTCAAAATACGAATTTGAAGCATGACATTGATGTACTGCAAGAGAGAGCGAAACATTTGGAGGATGACAATAAGACATTGGAGAAAAAGCTAAAAGTACTGCAAGATCACTTGGACGTTGCTCAACAGCAGGCACATGAATCGAAGCAAGAGTGTAAACAACTTAAGACTGACTGCAATCTTTTTCAAGACAATAATACTGAGATAACAGAGGAGAAGGAAAGGTTATTCAACGAGAACATCCGTCTTAAGGAAAAGAAAAACAAACTTATACAAGAAAAATATAAGCTTCAAGAAACAATTGAGTCTGTTGAGAAATCTCGGAACGGGGAAAATGATGCGTTTTCTCGACAAAATGCTTTACTTGAGAATGAATTAAAGTCACGACGATTAGCGATGAGGCGATTGGAAGAGAAAGAAATGAAATTACTGAGTGAAGTACAAGAACTGAACGAAAAGACTGTCAAATTTTCAGAGGAATATGATAAGGTAAATAGTTCTTTGAAGAAGGCAGAGGGGGAAAATGTTCGTTTAAGAAAGAAGATAGAAGATTTGACAAGAATGGTTGAAGAGCTTGAGTTGGAAAAAGATGCAAAAGTAAATCTTGAAACAGAATTGCACGGAAAAGAGCAAGCATTGAACAAATTTAAAGAAAACAAGATGAAGCTGAACGATCTAGTTACCACGTTGTATCAAGAGCAGAGCCAACTAAAACATGAACTGCGAAACAAAGAAAGAGATCTTATGGATAGGGGCAATGAATTGGAAAACGAGCGAAGTGAGAGATTTAAGCTGAAGGAAATCATTAGAATACATGAAGAAGAAGTACAGCAAACAAAAGCGAGGGAGGTTAATTGCAATGATAAAATGGAAAAGCAGAAAGAAAAGATAGACCAAATAGAACTGGTTCTCGCTAGAACTATGCAAGAAAGAGATGGTTTGAAAGAGATATCAAAAATAAACGAAAACGAGTATTGCAAGAAGATAGAGGAACAAGAAAGTGAAAAATGTGAACTGTTCGTTAAAACAGAAAAGTTACAAGATGAAAATGATCAATTAAAAGTGTGTAATGAAAATTTAAACTTGAAATTACAAACTTTGGGGGAAGAAATGCAATCACTTACAGAGACAAAATGTCAGTTAAGTGAACGATTGAAACAGAAAAATGAAAACATAGTAGAACTAACCAGAGAAATAAAAACATGGGAAAATGAAAATAAACAACTACAAGAACAAGCTGACAATATTGACAGTATTCTGTTTTTGCCGAGATCTGCAGAAGATCAAACATCTGATATGCAGAAAGAAATCAGTGTTCTTCACGATACTTTGACGCAACTTCAAACGTCTGCAGATATGAAACGAGCAGAAAATGATGAACTGAAAGAGAAATTGAAGATAGCAAATAATGAAAAAATGAAAGCTGAAGTACAGCTGAGTGACATCAAATTGCAACAAGATAAGCTTGAAAGTAAAAATATCGAATTGTCAAGCAACTACAATAGACTGCAGAGCTTGGTGCAAGAAGGCGTACAGCTTAAACTAGAAAAAGAAGAAAAAGAACGATTGCTGGAAAGTGAAAAACAAAGAAATCGCTTGATGCAAGAAAAATTGGTAGCTAAATCTCGAGAAATAATGGAATTGGAAAAGGTTCTCGAAAAATTTAAAGACAATATATCTGAGAATACTACGAAGATAGAAAAGTTGAACACATCAAATGAAGGACTAGTTGCTTCAGTTAAACGACTAACGCAACTAAATGATGAAGGTGTGAAAGAGCTTCAGTTAACAAATAAGAAGAATGAGCAACTAGTTTTGGAGAAGACACGTCTGACTGAATTAGTTGCTTTTCACAAAGAGGAGATGGAAAATTTAAGGAAAGAGAGTGATGAGATGAAAAGTGAACTGTATTTTAAAATTCAGGAGACAGAAAATGAGAAAATTCAATTGCAAAGTGATATAAAAGTGAATGAAGAAAGTCTGGAACGTTTGACAAAAAAGAATCGCGAACTTCAGGAAAGTTTGAAAAACATGAAAGAAGAAATTGAAGATTTGGAAAATGAAAACGAAGATTTTGTAGCCGAAGTTGAGCAGCTGAGAGAGATAAACAAAAAAGCGAAAGCGTTGCTTTGTTCTTTGCAAACCGAGCATAACGTCGTTCTGGAAGAACTACGCGAGAAAGAAAATATCTGGACTGAAGAAAAAGAGAAGAATTCAGAGGAGATATTCAAACTGACGACTGATATTTCAAACTTGAATAAGCAACTCAATAAAGCGAATGAGCAGAATGAAACACTACGAGATTTGGAGAAAATTCTTCGTTCAGAAATTGAGGAATTAAGCGATAGTTACGTAGAACTCGAGGAAGAAGTGCAGCTCCGCAATGATGAGATTTTGTCTTTGAACGAGAAAAAACAAAAACTCTCCCTGAATATTGAAGAACTGGAACTAGCTCGAGATACGGCTTGTTGTTTAAAAGAAAAACGTCACTGTGAGCTACTTAAGACTGAAAAACATGTAAAACGTTTGGAAAAACTTTTAAAAGAAAAAGAGATGGCCAACGAGAACCTACGAAAAGAGTTGGATTCTGTTCCTGAGAAAGAGCGATGTATGGAATTACAGATAATTTCTGAAAAAGAGTTGAGTGGTCAGCGTTTAAAAGAAATAAATGATTTGTTGAATTCCCAACATAAAATGGACGAACGATTGTGGAAAGCAGGCCAAGACACAAAAAGACTTGAAGCAGAACTTGAAACATGGCGGGTCAGTAGTGATTCCATGAAAGCTCGTATTGAGACGTTAGAAGATGAGCTAAATGAAACAATAAACGAAGAACGGACAGTTTCAACACTCTATGAAGAAACAAAGAAAGCTGTCGACGCCAAAGAAGCACGAATTGGTGAACTGAAAAATAGTTTTTGCGAAAAAACCTCTGCTTTTGAAACACTTTTTGATGAGATGAAGGAAGAAACGAGTAATCTAAAACAGAGGTTAGTTTACCTTGAAGAACGACTAGATCAGAAGTCAGGTGAAATCGCAACCTTAGAAGAAGTGCTGGAAGGCATGAGCAGTAAATATGAAAACTCATTGTTGGTTACAACGTTGTTGCACGATGACATTGAAAGAAAAGACGAGAGAATCGCAAACCTTGAGAATAGAAAGAGACACATGACGAATTTACTAGCAGACTTGGATTCAAAGATTGCTGAAATTCAAGAACAAGTCATGGATATTGAAACTGACAACGAGAACCTTAAACAGAAACTTACTATTGTAATAAAATCAGAGGAATGCCTAAGACAAACATTAGAAGAAGAAAGGCAAGTATTTGCTGAGAAATGCCAAAGGGACTTGAGAGAAATTCGGCACCTTAGAGACACGAAAGATCACTTGGCGGAACTTGTTTCCAAAACTGTGAACGAAATGACTGACAAAAATAGTGCTTTAACGGAACTTCAAGCGGACCTCGAAAAATCGATGTCCGAAAAAAATGTCTTAAATAAGGCCAACGAAAGTCTGAAGAATGAGCTATGGGAAACTAAAGTGCACGAAGACAACCTGAAACAGTCTTTAAACGTTGAAAAAGACAAAACATCAAAACAGAACTTAGAAATTGACGAACTTTCAAATGATTGCCAATCTTTGAGAACAAAGTGCTCCACGGCTGCGGAAGAACAAGAAAAATTGGAGAGAAATTTAGTGGAAGCAAAAAAAAATTGCCAAGAGTTGGAAAGCTGCCTGGAAGAAAAAAACGCTGAAGCTGTGAAAATTCAGAAAAATTGCGAAAACCTGCAAAATAGAGTGAATCAGCTGGAAAATAAACTATTTGTGTCTATTGCAAGAAATGAGGAAGCTCTAGAAAAGAAGAATGAAGAAACTGAATCGCTAATTGCAACTCTTCGAGACCTGAAAAATGTCATTGATAAAATTAAGACAGAATTGGAACTACAAACTTCAAAAAGTGGATTTAATGAGGTTGGAAATGATGAGATGAAAGAGAAACTCGAACAGAACCAGAAACATTTTAATGATTTAGAAGTTTCGTATAAAGATATCTTGCAATCAAAAGACTCACGGGAAGCAGAGAAGAAAAGATTGTTGACGACAATGAAAATCGCTATTAATATGTTGAAAACGTTTAAAACTGAAAAGACACAACTTTCAAATGAAAATGATCAACTGAGATCTGCCGTGAAAAAGAAAGAACAAGAACTTGATGAACTTTTCATCACATTTCGACAGACGCAACAAAAATTTGACGAGGAAATATTTGACCTTAAGGAAACTTCCAAAAACTTGCTGCGTGAGAAACAAAGTGTTGAACAAAAGGTTATTGGTGGAGAAGCAAAACTAGAAGAAACAATAAACCTATTGAAGGAAACTCAACAAAGACTGGAAAATCAAAAAGAAGAAACCCAGAAATCAAAAATGGCCCTTCAAAATTCAATTTTTGAACGAAATTGTCTAGCTAGTGTGAATTCAAAAGTTTGCAAAGCTATGGATGAACTGAAAAGTGAATCAAGTACTTCTTTAAGCAATCAGAAGAACGAGAAACTCGTGAGAGAAAATGATCATTACAAAATAACTGATGCTGCAAGAAATGACGCACATCAAGGCAATGATCATCTAACTGGTCAAGAAAGAACCTTAGACGAACTCAAAGAATACAAACATGATCGGGAATCGAAACAGGAATTCGCAATTAGCAGTTTTGATATGCAGCACAAATTTTTAGCCATTCAAAGTGAATTACACAACCTTCGAACTCTTGTTTCCGAAAAAGATGAAGAGATTAGTCGCCTTAAAATTTCCCTTCAAATCCTGCGAATTGAAAGTGAAGAACAATGCACGCAGTTGTCCAGCTATATAGAAAAGTTTGAAGACGAATACATGAAAAGAAAAGAAGCATTTAGGATTATAAATGAGCTGGAGCTCGAAATGCAACGTTCGACAGCTGAGAAACATTTCCTCGCTGAGGCATCGCAAGAAAAGATCTCGCAATTGGAAAATGAAATTCGCAGTAATGAAGTTGCGGTGGGTAATTTGCGGGAAAATAACGTCAGGTTAGAAGCTAAAGTCAACGAAGTCAAGACGGTGAATGAAAAGAACAAAAAACAAGTGGAGAAGTTGAAGAGTGTGGAAGCAACGAGAATGAGTGAAGTGGAAGCGGCAGAGAAAGTCATGGAGGAAATATTGGCGCAAATGATCTGTTTAGAAGAAGTACTTCATATTTGTCAGGAGAAAGCTGACACTAATAACTGGATTACTGATGAAAACAATCGGTTTGGCAGTTACAATGAAGTGTCTTCACAACTTACGCTAAGATTTCAACGTGTTTTGAAAAACACTCAATCTAGATCAATTCATACAAAGAAGTTGCAAACAGATTTAACTGAGACTCGGGCCCAGTGTTCATTATACTACACAGATTTAACAGCGGCTGAAGAAAGGATGCAAAATTTGAATATCAAGTGCCAGGATTATGAAACACAACTTGCGCTCGTATCTTCCAAACACGAGGAAGCACTTTTTAAAATTGCTCAACTCTCTGAATCTCTACTTGCTGCCGAGAATACTTTGGAAAAAACGAGACTCTCCATAGACGAGGAGAATCTCGAAATCTCCGAAGAGTTACAGCAAATGCAAAAAGAATTGGTCATCGCTTGCGAAAGATTCAAATGCAGTTTCTCCAAGGTGAAGTTTTTGGAGGAAAAGATAGTGACAAAACAAACTCGTATCACGAACTTGGAAGAATCGCTGATACTCGCCGGTGGTGATAAAAAAAGACTTCAAAGGCATATTGAAGAGTTGGAAAATGATGTCGGTAAGCGAGATGCAACTATACGCCAACATGAACTGAGGTTTGAGATGTTGGAGCAGCAAGTCGTGAAATCTAAGGAATTGCTCGACAGTGCTAGAAAAAACACCAACGAACTACAGACAGAGTTGAACGCGTCGAACGTGCGATACAAGGAGAATGAGGCAAACCACAATGCTTCAACGTTAGACAGCACATCTAAGATCTTGCGACTTCAGCAAAATATTTCAAGTCTTGAAGAAAAAACTGCTTGTCTTCAAAATGATAAAGATGCATTAACTCAGACTAATGAAAACCTACTGCGTAGTATTTCTAATTTGGAAAAAGAAAACAAGGAATGCAGAAATGTCTTGAAGCAAGAAGAAAAGAAGAAAGCAATTCCAAAAAAAATTCTTGGAAAATTATTTGGCGAGGTACTCAATGAAGACGTAGAAGACGAGTTTAGCAATCAATGTAGGAAGTTGGATAAAGTGATTGACGTGATCGCTGAGTTAAAACGTTGCAAAGAAAGATGCAAACAACAGGACGCTATTGTACAAAATCTTAAAGAGAATGTGGAAACGTGCAAAGTGAATGAAATTCAACAAAAATATCTATACCAAGTGTTAGAAAAGGAGAAGGAAGACCTGGAAAATGATGTGGTTAATTTTAAAGAAGGAACAGACAAACTCGCTGAGAAACTGAAGGACTCAGTAAATCTTCTGCTGGAGTTTAATCCAGACACAGCCGTTGATAACAGTTGCACTAGCGATGAATATAGTTCCACTAAGATGCATCATGAACTGTTTGATAGTGGATTCCTCAGTTTTAGTCTTGATACTTCAGTTACATTACCTGCAAGTTCCACGCCGGAAAGTAGGAAGGTGAGCAATGAAAAGATGCGAAATCTGGAAACAGCAGTAGCAACGTGCGTACAACAGATGTCAAAAGTTGGTCCAACTTTCTATGAAAGAGAAAAGTTGTTTTCTAGTAAGCAGCAACAACTTGTCCAAGAATTACAAAAGCTGAAGCAAACTTCAGTACAGAATGAAGAACTGCTTTCTTCCTTGGGAAATGAAGTTGAAAGACTAGAAATATCGCAAGAGTTGATACAAAAAACCTACCTAGAAAAAGATAAACATATAAAAGAATGTCAAATAAAACTTGAACAATCGACCACAGTTGCTAAGGAAAAAGAAAAGTCGATCACCATATTAAATGAATCCATAGAGGAATACAGAAAAAGACAAGAAACCTTGGAGAAAGAGCTCAATGCAGTGAATCACACAAATGAACTGCTCTGCAAAGAAAAACTACAGAATGCAATAACCATTACAGATCATGAGAAAAAATTTGAAGAGTTTAGACTGTGGCATTTGGACAGTGAAAGCAAAAACAAAAAAATGGTAACTTATCTACGCTCAAAGATAAACGAACTCGAAAATCAAATTTTAGAAAAGGAAAATAAATACGTGGAAGCTCGAAATCAATACGAAAGCTTACGTGGAACTTTTACTCAACTTAAAGAACAAGAAAAGGAGAATGCGCGGACAATCACATCGTACGAAGGTCAAGTTGAGGGTCTGCATATAGAAAAAAGTGAATCAATGAAACGAATGGAAGACCTGTCCCAAGAATTGAACGACTGTAAGGAAACAGTGAAGCTGCTTAACAACAAGTGCCAAGAAACACAAGAAAATCTCATTGATGTTCATGAAAAATTACAAAACACGAACATTGACCTAAACAATTCTCGTGAAAACGTTTTTCAATTAAAAGAAGAAAATGTTCGCATTAGGCTTGAAAGAGATTCATTGATGGACGAAGCCAAGATAAGGAAAGCACTAGTAAAAAAGAAAGAGACTCAAATCAAAGAGATCTCATCCGAAATAATCGAGAAGAATGATAAGCTCAGAAGAAATGAAACAAAACTAGGACTCATTAAGGAATTTCTTGAAGAAATTACCACATGCATAAGTCGCTTGGAGAAGGATGTCGATGGATTAAAAAATGAAAACAATGATTTAACAAAAGGTATCCTGCAGCTTGAGAGCAAAGACAGAATTCTCTTAGAAAAAATGAAATCGAAGAATAAAGAAATTGAAGAAAACGCAAACTTGTGTAACGCTCTGAGCAAAGAAAATAGCGACATTAAGAGAGAAATTGAAACTAAAAATGTTGCACTGAACAAAAAAACAGATGAACTGCGCTTGTCGTTAGAGGAAGCGAAGAAAATACGCTCCGTTGTCGAAGATCTAAACAATTTACTTATGCCCAACACTAAAAGCTCTACAGCGGATTCCCAAGAAGAGATGAATACTTACAATCTTGTTTTGTTCATTGGGAAAAATATGAGCAAACTAACCCTTGCCTGCCAAAATGTTCTGTTAGAGCGGCAAAACTTGCAGAAAAGTATCACAGAGCAAAAATCATTCCTGGAAAGTGCAAGGAATGAAAACTCAACGTTTAAGAGAGATAACGAACTCTTGAATAGCAAGATGGCTGCTTTATATAAAACTCTCGAACAGACGAAGTCGTCGTTAAGAAAACGAGAGCAAGATCTAAACCACAATGGAAATGTACTGCACACCGAAAAACAGAGAAATGCCGAACTTCTAAACGAAAATTTATCTTTAAAAGAACGAACAAAAGAGCTTGAAGTTGAAGTTTTATCTATTTCTACGCGGCTTGAGAGTTTGAAAATGGATCGAAACAGTCTTAAAGAATCGCTGTTCAAAGCACAAAATGAAGTTGCTGCGTTCACTTCAAAACATGAGCAACTACGCCGATTAAGTGAGGAATTAAGAACTGCCAAGCTCAAAATAGATGAACTGAACTATCAAAAAAATGACGCCATCACTGCAAAAGATGACATCAAGATGGAATTGTCGTACTCCATACAGAGGCTTGCAGATCTTGAGAAGTCAAAAGCGGAGCAAATGACACTGCTGAACGAGACACAATTTACTTTAACACAAGAAAAAGAGAGAATTGTGACGTTGACAAAACTTGCAAGGATAAAAGAACATGATTTGGAGAATGCTAAAATGGCTTTAAGGTTAAAAGACGAGTTGGTAGCACAATTGAAAGTCCAGGTTCAAGAAACAAAAGAAACGAGTGCGTCAAGCAAAGAAGAAGTTGCAAATACGATGAAGAAATTAACTATACTTCAACAGCAGAACGAATCTTTGTCGAATGAAAAGGTTAGTAAAAGTGGTAATGAGTATGTTTCAATGCCGTTATTCAGATTTAGTAAAAAGTTTAGATTGGCATGCAGTCATCTAAATCAAAACTAGAAATCTAAACAGTTTTCCCAAAGTATTGGGTGCTTTCCTTCTACACGGTCAAAACGGCTATGTATAGGTTGCTCAAGTTATTACGAGAATACTATGTGCACTTAACTACATTTAACAGCACTAGGATACTTTGTGGCATTTGGTTCATAGTTAAACTGTTCAATAATCGTGATCATCAGATTGAGAACTTTAAAAATGTAAAAGGACTTATTTCAGTACACTAAACCTCGGTTTAGGTTTGCCTTTGGAAGAACTGCGCTGTACTAGGAGACAAGTTGCAACATCTGGAGAAAGAAAAGCAAACGTTAGAAATGAACATTGATAGTGAAAGAAAGAATGCGTCGGTGACTTTAGAAAAGACGTTTACACAAAAAGAAACTATCGCTGCTTTGGAAGACGAAGTAAAACTACTAAAACATAAATGTGCGCAACTTGAAAATGAAAAAGATACCATAACCCACAAAGCAAAAGAGACGGAAAGTCAACTTAGTTTAGAGTACAATGAGCAACTGGAGAATACTCTTGCGCAAAACAAGAATTTGGAAAACAACTTACTTCACTTGGAACATGAACTAAATTTATCGGAAAGTCTGAGAAGTGAACTCGAAAATAGAGTTGCGGAAAATGAATTTGTGTCCAACACTTGGCAAGATAAGAATTTTCATCTACAAGCAGAGATTGAGAACTTAGGTGCTGCAGTCAAAGAAATTAACAAACAACAGAGTAAACTTGCTATGGAAAACAAGAATTTGAAAGCATCCGTGAAAAGTTTATTAGATGAAAACAAGCAAATCAAGACTCATGAGAACGAAAAACAACAATTAGAAATGGTGAAGAGAAGTCTGGCTCAAACACAAAGAGAAAATGAAGTCTTTCAACAGAAAATCGTGTCAGGTAAAAAAATTTTGAGTACTTTGAGAAACGTAGCATTGAGGTTAAAAACAGATATAAATAATCTCAAATCATATACTTCAAAGAACCTCACGAGGGTGAGTGAGGAATTGGATCACGAAAAAAAGACAGTGTCTAAGTTACTTGAAGATAAAACAAATCTTGAAGAATTGTATACACTGAGTCAAAACGTGGAGAAAAATCTTCAAAAAGATCTACAAGATGCAAAGTTGCAGGTAGATGAATTCAGAAATGAAAGTACAAATTTAAGACAGGATAATATCTTACTTATATCCAAGACTGAAGAAGACAAAAACACCATAAAAGATTTAAAAGCCGAAATACAGAATATGTCCACGTTGAAGCAGGCCACAAACGATAAATTAGTAGAGGCGAATCGATACATCGCCAGAGCAGAAGAAGATTTACACCGCGTGCGCTCGGCAATCACAGAGATAGGAGCGACGGCAACGTGGATGCAAAATCAAATTCACGCCACTGTCTTCGGTTTTGATATTTACAATCTGGAGCAAGAGAAACAAATTAAAAAGTCATGTTCTTCCGTTGAATTTTCTGGAAAATATGCTGGCTCATCAGTCATCAACGTCCTAAAAGAACTAGTTAACTTAGAAATAAAATTCAATCAAACTGGCTCTTTGTTCAAGCATCTTATTGAAATTAAAACTACGTTACAGGACAAGTTCAAAGAAATGACTCTAACAAATGAAAAATTACGTGATCAATGTGATACAAGAGAAGAGAAGATCGAAAGTTTACGAGAGAGCCAGGACAAACTGCTGCACAAGAATGATCATCTTGCAATAAGAACTAAAGAATTAGAAAAACTAAGCGAAAATCTGGAAGACGAATTGAAAAGAGTTCAGAAAATGCTTTCGAACAAGTGTACTTTGACATCGAAACTTTCAAATGAAATGTCCAGTGTGAAAGAAGAGAAAGAGAAACTACGTGAGCAAACCAAGAAACTCGAAGAAACACTTGATGGATATGTAATGGAGAACGCTACGTTGAAAATGAAACAAGAAAAAATCACGCAGGAAGCTCGAGATTTGAGTGAGAGTCTAGACAGCTTGAAAGCAAGTTATATGGTGCTAAGCCAAGAAAAGAGAGAATCTGATAAAGGAATTTTGGAAAGGAAAGGGCAAATCCTTGCAATGGAGAATGACCTTAAATCGTCCGTTGAACATACCAAGTTAATCGAGGAACAATATGCTGAAGAAAGAAAGAGTAATAGCAATCTCCAAAAGAAATTAGAAAATCTGGGAAACCAAGTTTTTGTACTGGAGTTTACCTTAAAAACATCTCGGAGTGAAGTAGAAGAAATGAATTTTAAAGTTAAAAATATGAGTGAAGGAATTCATCATACTGTCGCTATTTTATCAACGAAAGAAAAGGAAATTACTACACTGTGTGAGGAACAGAAACTATATGCTGAAAAATTGAAGAACAGTAACAAAGAAGTAGAAAGCTATAAGATGGCGTACGAGGATGCTTTAAAATCCATCAAGCAGAAAGAAGAAAAACTTACCAAAACAACATTGTCGCTGGAAGAGTTAGAGAAGTTGCTAAATGAGGAAAAAGAAGCAACAAAAAATCTCACAACAGAAAATGAAAAAGTACGGCAAAAACAAGAGCTCTCTATTGACAACCTTCAACAGCAAATTGAACAGTTGACTTGCGATTTATCAGCTTCTAGGAAACAAGACAAAACCACAAAAGAAAATCTCGATTCTGCAAGAGACGCCATTAGTGCATTAAAACATGATTTGAAGCATCAACTGTTAAAGGTAGAAGAAAGTAAAGAAAAGCAACAAACAACGAATGAAGAGTTGAGCAAGATGAAAGAGAACTACAGCGACATAAAAGTTCTACTCGATCATGAGAATAAAGTAAATGAAGATTTAAATAAAAGGAAACAAGAATTAGAAGAGACTGTTGATATATTGATTAACAAGATCACACTTCAATGTCAGAAAGACGAGGAGAAATGTAAAGTAATAAAAAATCTAGAAATTCAGTTAATTGACGATAAAACAGCTAACGCAGCTCTACAAAGTGAACGACAAGAATTTCAAGAAAATTACGACCTTTTAAAGAAACTGGACGACGAAAAACAGAAACGGTTTGAGTGCACTTTGAAAAACAAGAACGAGAAAATTGAGCAAATGTCTAACACACTTGCTGAACTAGAATCTAAAATCGAACAGCTCCGATCTGCCCTTGTTACTGCAAACACTCGGATAAACAAATCTGAAAACTTTACTGACGTTGTCTCCAAAGAAATTTCGACGTTACTTGATGTTGTGGTGAAGTCATCTGAAGTTAAGAAATCGTCTGATGAGGACATTTGTAAAGAATCTTTCAATGACGTATCGCAAGTCTCCAAAATGATTGATGTGATCCGTTCATCATATGCATTTATGCAAGAACACAACGAAAGTTTAAATCGAAAGGTATTAGAATTAAACGAGAGACTAACAGAAACTGAACAAAAAAATGAAGCTTCGTTGAACGAAAAATCTCAATTAGAAACTGATATCGAGAATGCTCAAAAGGAATTTGATATTATCCAAGTGGATCGCAGTTCGTTGGCAAAGACTTTGGAAAGATGTCAACATGACGGTGATATGCATAGAATGAAAATAAAAGCTTTAGAAGATGAGATTTTTGAATTAAAACAACAGGAAAAAGATCTTCAAAATAAACTTGAAGATCAGCAAGAAGAGAGTCTTGCATTCCACACGAAGATGCAAAGAATTGAAAAAATGCGAGTTTGTTTGGAAGAAGACATTGACAGACTGCAGTCTCAACTTGGTAATACAATAATTCAACTGAAAACTGCGAAAACAAACAACGACATTCTAGAAAGCAAGAATAGTGAACTTACCAATACAAATACATGTTTACGAGATGAGCGAGATTCTCTGTTAAGTGAACTGGAGACGGCAAATAACGCCTTGTCATCGTCTGTAACTGAGACCAGGATGTTACATGAAAGACTTTCTCTCCAAGAAAACGAATTAATGATTTTAAGCGAAGGAAAAGGTGTAGCAGAGAAAGAAAAAGAGATCTCTGAAAAACAATTAGAGGAGAAGGAAAACGAATTTCTTCTTTTGCAAGACAATTTGAAAGAATTTGAAATGCAAAAAGAAACATTAAAAAACCAAGTGAAAGAATTAAACGAAGTAAAAAAGAAGGTTGAAAAAGATAAAGAAGACTTACAACTATCAAAATTACTCATGCAAACAGAAATTTCTCAGCTCAGCATCCCGATTCAACGCCAACGAAATGAGAACGCAACTGCGCGTGAACGGCTCGAAAAAGTATCAACGTCATTGGAAGAACGGTGTCAGTTGTTGAGTGAAAGAGATGCTGTACGTTGTCAACTGATACAAGCTGAAGAAGAACTTAAAATCCTGGTGGAGGACAATGCTGACTTGAAACATGAATTGCACCAGTACAGCTCTTTGATTTTGAGAGAGGACGAATTGTTTACAAATCGATTTCAGGTAATAACAAGGTGTTTCCTCTGCAGAGATCTTAATTTAGCACTTTGAAGGTGCACTTTATCTATACAATATACAAACACAATACTCCACAGCATTAGGGGGTGTAAATATCTTGTCCTTTTATGTAATTAAAAACAACAAAACTGCGTTTGTAAACAGTCAAATCAATTTGTAATTTATTTGAGTCGGCACAAGAAGTCAGATCATGCCAAGATAGGCACCCGTGCCAAATTTTAAGGGTGCCGTGCCCAAAATGTTTGTCGTGTAAATGGGCCTCTAATTTGTGTACCACAGAGTTAAAAGATGATATAAATTGTATTTTCCAGATATCTGAACTAAGACGTAAAGTAGCAGCAATGTCGCAAGAAAATAAATCTTTAGTAAAACAACTTCAAGAAAAAACACAAGAGCTTCAGGAATTGAAGCTCAAAGATGAAGAGAAAAGAAATGAGATGGAAAAAAATCGTGAAAAGATGAGACAATACTTGTTTGAAAGAGACAAATGGGAAAAGGAAGTGCAGTTAGTGATGTCAGAAATTGATCCAGAAAATAAGTCAGTAGCATATGGTAAAAATTTACAAAACAACTTTTACCAAGAGAAATTAAACAATGTATGCAAATGACTGAAACTCTAATCTTTAGTTTTACAGTTTACATTTGAAAGCTACATTATTTAAATATTGTAATTACAATAATATATATGGATTGTTCCAGACTTAACAATGACTAAATCTGCGACGTTATAATTTAGATGAATCAGGAATGACAACAACCGCTTTTCCAAAGTTACTTCCGGTGAAAAGTTCAACAAAAGCCTTTGGCAAGTTTTCAAACCCATATGTCACGTGTTCTTTTACTTGCAATTTACCCTGAAACGAAAAACACTCATTTTATGCTTGCTTCATAGAATAAAATTACTCGAGAACTCCCATTTCCTGCGTTACCTAGGCCACTAAATTATGAAAGAGTGCAACTATAGCTCGCCATGTTCGAATCCTTTTGAGAACTAGTCAGTATAGTCAGTATCGTTAATCCGAAACAATTTTCAAGATCCATACGTCGACCAATCGTGACAGTAACTGGAAACTTTTATTGAGAATTAATGTAAAAATATTAAATGCAGCTTTATGAGTTTACATTGAGTCTATGGTCTAACATAGTATCCAGGTTCTCTCAAGTATACTTTCCAGACTATCTATCTTTTTCAAAGTTATTACGTAGGCTACAATATCGTAGCCCATAACTTGGGAGGCCCGGCTTCTTAAAAAATAAAGCTGGCCCTCGCTACGAAGTTGGTACTGTAAACTGTAAGACTAGATTCCACTCGCGAAAGCTGTTCTGACGATAGAAACGGACAGGAAAGTTTTCTCTGTGTAAAATCATCATTTCCAAACCAGAGTTCACAAGACAAAGAAAACAGTCCTGTTCTTTCCGATTCTGTGGATAATTTCCCTGAGAGGAATCTGGTTTTTATCCTCAAGTGTCTGTACCTCATTTATCCACTGCACAATCTGTTTGCCTGCTGCAGGGTGATCAGGTATAAACTGCATCACGTGAAATCCTTCAACTCTGATTTGATTCATTACCAGAGACCACAGAACATCTTCAACTAAGAATTTACAAAAGAACAGCAAATACGATAAAAAATACAGGACCAAAATAAATATTAAAGAAACAAACTTGATCGGCACGTAATCTACTGTTCAACTTGGACCTTAATATGAAAAACGCACTGGAGTTTTCAAAACCCTCCACAATAGTTCGGTTCTATTTGAGACGAACTTAGAACCCCGGCGAAAAAAGGGTAGAGGTAACTATTTGGTCCTGTATATTGTACATCATTTATTCTCGGGTGTAGAAACCTCTTTCGACAACTCAAACTAAATAATGCAGATTTACTTACCTAATCCTGGTCTTTTTTGATTGTACGTTGCGATGGCGCCACAAACTGCAACGCGACCTTTCGTGTTCATTTGTTTGATCACAGTTGAAAATCCTGGACCACCAACCTGTACGGTTAGGAGTTTCAAAACAAATCATTCCGAGAAGTATAATCATATTAATAGGCAATATTTGTACCCAAGCTGTGGTCATGATGTGTCTTTTTAATCCATATCAAACTAGTAAAATCATCTACAGCACTATCACAACTTTATTACAACACATTAACGCAATAATCAGAGTTGAAATGCCACTTACATTTTCAAAGAACATATCAATTCCTTTCGGACAAGCTGCTTTAAAAGCTTCTTTAAGTGATGTTACAGTTTTATAGTTGAACGCTTCATCAAAACCCAGACTTTTCAAATATTCAACTTTTTCATCCGAACCTGCACTACCAACAACTCGACATCTTTTAATCTTCGCAATTTGACCAACCAAAGCGCCAACTGCCCCAGCCGCACTGTTGACATAGAGTGTTTCGCCTTTTTTTGGTAATAAAATCTTTGTAACTCCAAAATAAGCTGTCAGACTAAAACGTAATACAATTGAAGAATACATTTGCAACCGACTAACAGACGTGTCCGCTTAATAGTGGTTAAAATACAGCCAGGTTATCTGACCGTGAGCAAAAAGACTGGAAGGGGCAACACAATAGACATCCATGGTGCTGCATTTAATCACTTCTTTCTTTCTTTCCCCTTTGAATTCTAAATCCTAATTCAGTAGTATTATAATTCAGTAGTATTCAGTAGAAAATTATATTTTATGACATAAAATTAAATTATACAATTATATGATTATATATAATTCAATTCAACTATATATAAAATTGAATTCAATTATATATAATATAAAATTCAACTATAATTCAGTAGCATTCAGTAGTAAATCTAATTCAGTAGTATTCTAAAGTACTAAAGACAGGGCAGGTGATTGGAGCCATACAAAAAGTGTTGTACAATAGTAGCTAGGAACATTTACGAATATCGTCATAAACTTAGCACTCACCCTGCTAAGCCCGCAGCACCAACCCCATATGACAGGGGTAGATCACCAAGAAAATCTAAATTGGTCAATTTCCTCGCAGGCATCACTGCATGAGTCCTGCAACCCATCGCTCCAGAAACTTTCGTGCCAATAGGCATTGATTTATCTTTGCTTTCAATCACTCTATACAGAATATTTTATACAATTTGTGAAAGTACTACGCCATGAAATAATAATTACAACATGTTCTACTTTTGTTTCTATGCTCTAAAACTTAGTGAATTAGTCTAAGTGACTGCATGGCAGTCAAATGTATAGAGATTATATGGCTATACTATAGACGCACAGAAACACGCAGATTAAAAAAGCTGGTTAAATTTTAACCCAGGGCTAACTCGAATCCACCTTTGAACGATCATCCCCAGAGGGACGGTTGATCAAAAGCTGGTTAAACTTAGTCCTTGCTCAACATATATCTTGAAGCAAAGTTTTTAATTACTTGGTTATAAACTTGGTAACTGCCTACGAATCTCGTCAGGATCAAATGAACTCTTCGTTTGCAAAGTTTGAAACAAATAGATACACAGACGTACAGATGATAACAAAAACTAAAGCTGGTCAAACCGGCTTTACACAACTGAACCCGGATGTGTCTTATCCTATCGTACAGATTCTCAGATTCTCCAGTTCTTGCACAAATTTTTGTTTTGAGGCTTGGTTTCCATTTGCTCATAGCAGTGGTAAACTAAGAGTCACATCAAAATATTCCATCTTCTCAGCTAGCACTAAATCTCTAAATCTCATAGAAAATGAAACATATTATCTGGTAATAATTGCTTTCGGACCGTTTATATTTCGGCTGTTTAGAAAGATCTTGACCTTATCTTCACGACGGTTACAGCCACGTGGAAACCAGGGCCCGGTTGTTCAAAGATGGGCCAGCTTAACCCTGGGTTAATCGACAACTTCAACCTCAATTTCAAACTCGCTTAAGTTAAATTTTTGATAAAATTTTTGCTCAAAATGTTTCCCTTAATGAGTAATTGAATGCCTCAAAGTTTCAAAACAAACAGTGCTTCAAAATGGGGCAATAAAAACAGTGAGTTAAATTTAAACCTGGGTTAGTTGCCAACCCACTTTTGAACAACTGGCCGCAGGGGCCGGTTGCTCGAAAGGTGGATAGCGCTTTCCACTGGACAGTAGTTTTTGTTGCCTTCGTAAAATTTTCCATTTATCGTTATAACAAAAAATTATCACTGGTATTAATAGATTAAACTCTTTAGTATATGTACATTGTTGACCAAAATGGAAGTTTCGCCATTTTTTGATCAATTTTATGAACGTTGAAAAATTAGTTATCCCTACAAGGGTATTTTCATCACTAATTTGCTAATCAGGGTAATTATATGGTATTAAATTACTACACCTGCATCTATATTTATCTCAGCTGTTTATCTTTACAGCAATTGTGATACTAGTTTCCTAGTATTTTTTTGAGAAGTGGTCTTATTGGAGGGGTGGTCATATAAACATGTGATGGTTGGTGGTGTTCTACTGTAGTGGCAAACTGGATTGAATGACATGCTGAACTTACTTTCCAGCAACATAATAATTGAACATATCATCACCTTCCTTTAGCAGTACTGGAGCATATGCTCTACATTTAAAAAAAATCACACGTTTAATAATTAAATGCAAACCATGCAAAGCTTCAATTGTAGAGGTAAGCAAACATTTTAACTAGGTACCTCATATAAGGATCAACACTCAATGCTTCAACTTTAACCAAAACCTCTACAAGAAAAATTTTCCCATGTACTCTGTATAAATTTTCCAACAGCTACTGAATATTACTCACAACAAATTACGTATGATGAAAAAAAAAATCAGATTAGAATTAATCAAATGTCAGTCAATTCCAATGGTCAATTCAGAGAGAGTGGCCACTATTAATAAAGTGCATGCTTTCTACGCACTGTATAATTTAAGCTGCCTGAGGAAAGAAAATTTGTACTTTTTAGGAAGAAATCATTAAAACTTAATTTGATTATTACAATAACTAATCTTGACTTGAACATTTTGTATCTCTTAGTGTGCAGTGTACCTTGTTTTAGTTATTTATATAGCTCTACTTGGTGATTTTATTTTAATCATAGTTGTGCAGAACTCCTCTTCTCACTCACTGCTCTCCCTAAAATATGCATCAGTACAAAGCCATCCAGGATACACTCAAATCTGAGCAAATATCAAATTCAGGTCAAAATTCAGTGCATAGTCACTGTAGTCAGATACCTTTAATAATTCAATGATCATTACCACATTATGAGTTGTAAATGGTCACTTAGCTTTCATAGCATGTGTAAAGGCAAAGATCTGTCAAACCAATGGTTCAAACCAATTACAGGTTTTCATTTGACAAAAAATAACTATATGATCAATGTGAGGTGAACTCTTCTCTGGTCATTATAGAACTTACGAGCATCTGGTTAAGTCACACAGGGGCATTGTGTCTTAATGGGTTAACCCACAGACAGTTGGTGGCACAGGCTGCAAAGCCAAGAGTGGCCTCTCCTCGTTTCCCAATGTTCTGAAAACCAGTCCTTTGAAACAGCTGTACAAGGAGTAAACTCTAATACATCAGTATTGAAGCCAACTCTCATGAGTAAAGATCATGCTACCTTGTATGCCTGGATGCTTTTGGAGGAATCTTGCATTTCAGTTAGTCTTTGCAATACAGACACAGCAGAGGATTTCACTGATGTTCAAAATAACAATAACGATATTCTACACTTTGGATCTGTAATAGGCCGTACATTGCATTGAATGCAAAAAATATCTAAGCTAATGATGGTGCTGTACTCTAAAGGTTAGAATGGTTAAGTATATGACTTTAGGCATGGGATGCCGGTTATGCAAGGGACGATTAAGTCTTCTTGAATACTACTTGCCAAGGAAAACACGTTTCTCCAACTGTTGCTGAAACTACTTATCGCTACTGAAACTATTTATCGCTAAGAAAGATCATTTTATGGCTAGCTTAAAACATCTACCTCCATTTTTGACTGGTGGAAGCTCTACATCCACAATTTGTAAGTCTGTGACCTTCGCCATTCCTTCGTACTCGTGAGCGTAAATATATTTCTTGGCTTTCATGCTGAAATATCGTTTTGCTGGCAATGCATCTTTGATATCAAGCCTTGACAATGGAGATACGAAACGGCAGCACTGTTGCAGAGAAAGCTTGCGAAAACTTGACAAGAATTTCAACATGATCTCGGTCACAGACGGTACACTCGGTTACTCTAATTGACACAGAGTGGTATGGTGGTATCGATTTTTCTGCTTACGCAACACGTCACGAATGCCCCACGAAGTAAACTTGTATAACTTGTCAGGAAAACACTGTTCGAAAGGCAAAAAGACTTATTCTTCAAGATTGGAGTAGAATCTCATCAATTTGAATAATAAACTTTAAATATCGGTGGTAAGTGAATGTTTTTGCTAGATATGTGAACATAATGATTCCAAACTGGAAAGAAATACAGGCGATTAATTCTCACGAAAAGAACTCGCTGGCATGACATCGCATGGCGGCTGGCATAGAACGAAAGTAAATAGCTAGGATATTTAATGGCGGCTGGATGGTTTGGGAAGTGAAAAAACGAAATATACGGATTGTTAGATTTGTTATTGTTGTAGTTCACAGCAATGTTCACACAGCAGAACAACCTGTTCTCACAGTTGTGCGTTTTTCCGTGTTTTTTTCAAACCAACTTTACTTTTTCCACCAGTTTGTTTAAAAAAAGGACAATTTTCCTATGTTTTAATAAATTTTAACCATGTCCAATCCAGTACAATTCCAATAAATTTTGCAAAGAACTTCCGCACAATTTCTATATGTCCACTTATGTGCAAAAAAATCTCGCAAGGAAAGCAAATAACTATGCTGAGGATAGGTACATCTGTTTTTACTATATCTTCGCAAGCTTGCGTCAATTTATGAATATTATCCATAGAACCCAAGTTTTAATGTCAACAATTCGAACTCCTTCATTCAATTCTCTGCCAAAAATTTGCAAAACAATTGCCAGAGGTTGGTGCATGCGCATTATGAGCAGGTGGACAGGATTTGCCGCGAGTGTACTTTCTGTAAACTCAGCTCCTCTGTGTCTGTGGTTCTGCATGTAAAACATAAACGGGCTCGAAAAGGCTAGAAAGTGGCTAGAAACGTGCTAGAACCAATAACACAGAGCCAATAACGTCAGCCCCAGATTCACTGAGCTGTATATATTGCTAGAGAGCTGGCTCAAGCTTCCTACAGTGCCGTAAACACCAAAAAATTGTGGAGTAAACATCCAAAACCCAAAACTTAGTTTACAAGAATTAAGTTTGCTGCGAAATCCCTTAGAGATTTCTTCTTGCTCCTCAGAGCCCCCCGAATCAAGAACAGCTTCCTACGACACTGTCCTAAACATCAACAGCAGACGGAATTTTCCACAATACGCCTGCACTCTCAGGCTAGTACTTGGATAAAAACGCCATATTTTAGTGATGATAGGAACAGAACGACAGTCAACTGTGAGGGTAAAAATAATTGATTTTAAAAAGGTATTTTCAAAGAAGTACATTACACGACATGACTGGCACAACCTACAAAGTAAGCTTCAACTTCCAAAGAAGGCCTAAGCTATCCATGACCAAAAAACCCCAAAAAAGTAAACCAAAAAACCTGGCAGATTTTTACCAAACGTGTCTGAGAAGCAGGTCGGCCCACCTCCAGATAGCGCAGGCGAGATGAAAACATTTCCACGTGAACACGTCAACTAGCATACGGGGATAAAAGATGAAAGCTACAGAAAACGAAATTTAGCATTTCCGATCCAAGTTGAATGCAATTACTTTGTTTCACAGCTATTTTCAGAACAAGTGTCGATATTTTGTTAGAACTACGGCTTTTTTTGCAAACAAAACTAAGTAACAAACAAATTTCGTCAAAGTATGAATCTCATGACCAAAACGAACCTTTACGCAAATTTTAACACGTCAGGCGCAGTTGTTCGAAAGGTGGATAGCGCTGTCCACTGGATAGTAATTGTTTGTGGAATTTCCATTGATCGTGATAACATAAAACTACGGTTGATGCTGACAGATTAAAGTCGCTATCCAATATTGTAGCGTAGACCAAAATGAACGTTGCGAAAAATCACTATATTCAGTGGATAGCGCGAATAATTCTTCATAGAGTTCAGAGATATATATACATGCGCACAAAGCTCAGACTACGAAATGTCGATAGCTTGTGATCGATCAACTCATGTTATTTCTAATCATTTATACAAGTTTTTATCACTGCTAATATGAACTAAGAATTATTTGATCCTTCTAGTTTCCCTAATTTTGTGATTATATAAGTTAGGCCAGTTTCATCTTGGAGTTCAAATGATAACAACGGACTTTCCAAAGTTGCTTCCTGTAAACAATCCAATAAACGCGTTTGGAAGATTTTCAAAGCCATTTGTTACATGTTCTTTTGCTTTGATTTTACCCTAAAAACGAAACAAGCCAAATATTAATATACAATACCGCATATAGAGTTGGTGTAAAATGGGCCTAGTTGAGCAGTTGCTCTGTTTTTCTAAACATGAAGCGCTATAATTCTGGGGCCAAACTTTGAAAAACTTGGTTGCTTCACCTCTTTGATCCACTTGACGAGCTCTTTTCTTCCAGTTGGCCATTCTTCTAACCACTTAAGAACGTGCAAGCCTTCGATTTTGATTCGATTTCCAATTATATGGACCAAAGTATCTTCAACTGTAAAAAAAACTTACTGTAATCCTAATAGCTAGGCTTCTAGGGTCTCTCACGCAATAGAATGTCATGTGCCCTCCGTGGCTCAGTCTTTGAATATGCATGCACGCACGTTTGACCAATGAAGTCGTGGGTTCGATTCTCCGTATGGACTTAACTTCCTTATCTGTCAAAAGAGTCCGTCAACTATTTCGCAGAAAGCCTAGGTTTGCTCCTGATACTTCGATTTCGTCCTACAGGAAAGTTGACAGGGTGTACTAGGATAAACAATTTGGAAGGAAAATATTGATTGTTGTAAAAGGAACAGACTAGGAAAATAGTTATCTTGCATGCAATAAAAAGTGTAAACATTTACGCAACTTAGTTCATACTGCCGCGTAACTACATGTACGTAAAGTTTCCATAACGTAGCAATGACAAAATATCAATTCTTACTATATCCAGGTTTTTCGTCATTGTATGTTGATATGGCTCCACAAATTGCAGCCCGACTGTCTCGATTCATTTGCTTGATTACTGTTGAAAACCCTGGACCTCCAACCTAACATATAGTGAAAGTATCTCTACGTTGTACTCTTTACAAACTATTGTGAAGGCTATTTAACATTCGGGTGCAATGGATTGAACACATCAGTGCGCAAGATTCATTTGTTCTTTTCCGCATGTTCTTCCCAGGATTTTTTCCAGGATTTAAAGGTCCAGACACACCGGATGCGATTCGGCAACGCGACGCGATTTTTCATATATTGAAAGCGAATAAATCTATCCATGGAAGAAAACTTTAAAAGAAATTTGCGCTAAATAATTAAAAATATCATATCGCCTTTGATTATCTGGAAAATCTCAACTAGAATCAAAGTTATCAGTGAATAAAAGTTGAAAAATCGCGTCGCTCTGCCGAATCGCGTCCGGTGTGTCTGGGCCTTAAGGCCCATTTGAGATTTCAAAGATATTCAAAGGCGATGTGACATTTTCAGTTATTTAGTCCAAGTTTCTTTTAAAATTTTCCTCCATGGATAGATTTAGTCGCTTTCAAAATATGAAAAATCGCGTCGCGTTGCCGAATCGCGTCCGGTGTGTCTGGGCCTTTATTCGAAATATCATACTTGATGCACGATTTTTTTCTTTCGTGTAACAGTACGCCGACTTGTAGTATTTCGTCTATTCACTGCTATAAAACTTTCGTAGAAGATATTTTAATATCTCGTCTTTGTAGGCCGGCTTTTAACGTCGCACAATAAACGAATTTAGCTAATACGAACCATTAATTTTATTTGTCTGAAATGCGACGTTTAGCGCAACTATATTCGTCATTCTTATACAGCATTACAACTACTCTGAATATCTATAGAGTTATACAGTCAGACTCTGGGACAAAGGATTTTTTCGGTTGGGGAGCATGTAAAAAGTCCAGTACAAATAACAGGTAGCTACTGTATACACCAAAACATTAAAACTTAAACTTACATTTTCAAAGAACATGTCAATTCCTTTCGGACAAGCTGCTTTCAAAGCTTCTTCAAGTGATGTAACAGTTTTATAGTTGAACGCTTCATCAAAACCAAGACTTTTCAAATATTCAACTTTTTCATCCGAACCTGCGCTACCAACAACTCGACATTTTTTAATCTTCCCAATTTGACCAACCACAGCACCAACCGCCCCAGCCGCGCTGTTTACATATAATGTCTCGTCTTCTTTTGGAAATAAAATCTTTGTAACTCCAAAGAAAGCTGTCAAACTGAAACAAAAATAGTAGAATTACCTGAGAAACATATAACGCAGCTGTATTTTTGTGCTCATATATCTCCAGAATTATGACAATTTGTGTTCTCATATAATCTCGACTTTACTGCGGGCGCTTCGCACCTTTGCAAAAATCTTCAATTCTATTTCAAACACAGAAGTTTCGATATACAATGCTTGTTTAAAGTGAGAATGGTGACAACAAATTAAGAAACCTTTCCTTCTCATTTGGCATAGATAAAACGGTTCTAGCATACACATTATCAAACGTTGGTCGATAATAGAAACGCGTAAAAGTGGAAGTTCTAGACCAATCGGCCATTCTTATCACTTCCTCCAGCGACACCCCTTCGACCTAGCTTCGGAGCTAGACGCAGATCTACATACCCAGGCATACCAGCAGCGCCCAGTCCAAAAGAAAGTGGTAGATCTTCCAGAACGTCCATTTTAATCAAACTTTTGCCTGGCATAACAGCATGCGTTTGACAATTCATAGATCCAACGACCTTCGTCCCAACGGGTAATGTTTCATCTTTACTTTCGATCACACTAAAAGACAACTTTCTTTATTCATCAAAACTCCATCTAGCCTGGCCGTTATCAATCATCGCCACTCTGTGATCACCTGTGATCACTGATGGCGATCATTGATGGGTAAAATCTTGTGTCTGTTGGAATAAAACTTTTGCTACATTGGTCACGAACAATGGATTCGGGACGACTTCAAAACAGTACTTTAGTTTTTTCCCCATAAAGAATAAGCATTAAACTTAGTTACTAGTGCTCCATGTTTATCTCTCTTTCCAAGAACGTTATCGTAACTCTTTCCAGCGAACTGAGGACCACGGTATAGTTGAACCTTGCCGGCAAATTCAAATATTTTAGCCTGTTGAGTTTTCAGGATGTTACATAAATGTCAGTTCATGTTACTTACATTCCTCCAACAACTCTATTAATCATAACATCACCTTCTTTGCTCTCCGTTGCTGCGTATGGTCTGCATAATTGCCATTAAATAATTTCAGGTTATTTCACTGCGTTTCAGCTTGGTCTTAAAAACATACTCTGTTATGGAATTACTTAACACTTGAAATAGGTTTAAGTACCTCATATATGGATCGATGCTGAGGCACTTCACTTCAACCAAAACTTCTGCAGTAGAATTTATAAATTAGTTCTGATAAGTACTCTTGCATGAATTTCGCAGTGTAGATTTTTATTCAGACAAGTTAATGTTGTAAAAGATGGAAAATAGCCCTATGCTGAAATTTGCGAATTTTGAACTGACATACGCATGGGAAAAATATTGGCCACGTTTCGCTCGAAAGCAGTTGCGTGTAACAAAAAAATAAATGAAATTTGCAAACTTCACAGAGCTATATTTTCTGCATTTCACAACATTTTTCAACGAAATTTCCCGATTTTACTAACTTCAATATGCGCTCTTTCTTGGTGTGGCGATGGTTACAATACAGTTGTTGCATAATCTTTCATGATAAAAACATATATAACATTTATTATATAATACGCAGTGTTTCATGGTGAATCACATGTGCTGATATTTCTGATTATCATGCTGTAAGTAACCATCAACGAGCAGGATTAAGTGCCGTGGCGGGAAAACGTTCTACCATTATGAATTTCCTCCAGGAGTGCCAAACGTTTTGCCTTTTGTAGTTATATCTCACTCGTTCGCTGCGCTCACTTGTTCGATATGTTTCTCAACACTTTAAATAAATTCCATAGTTCCGCACATCCATGTATTATTCGCTATGTATTACATATATTAATCAATTAATGGACGAGGTCGAGCAAAGTGTCGTGATTTGTCGATGTCTCGCAGATCAATTATTTGCCGATGCCGAAGGCAGACGCAAATGATTGATCTGCGAGACACCGACAAATCACGATATTGTGCGAGAACCGAGTTCAATAATTGTTTTATCATTCCCTATTATTGTCATTCACTGTTACTAATGCGCACGCTCAGACTATTCCTTGCACGCAGTCATTTGCAGGTAAATCAACCAATCAAAACTGCGAATACTATAAAGTTAATGATAATACAATTGTTTGAAACAAAGAAGTGAAATTCTGGAACACAGAGTTTCACGCACGGTAATGCGATCTCCCGGCAGTACATAATAGTTCTTCAAAGCTCATGCATACGTATTAGCTCTTATGCCTGTTCTAGAGTATCTCAAATGTTTAAACCAGGTTGAAACTCGCGTGAAGGTTAAAAAAGTATTTAGCTACAGGCAGTAAACATATAATATTATTGAACGATAATCGGTAAATTGAGACTAGAGTACACTTCGCGGTTGTCTGTTCAGTGACAAAGGACGTTAGAACGTGGAAAGACCAAAAAATTGGCCGCTCAACTGTGGCTTGTGGCCACTTTCTGTTCTTATCAAGTCCTGAGGTCTTCCGTGTATCTATTTCTAAACAGACTACGGCTAAATGTAATCCGCCTGTTTTATGTAATAAACAAAAGTAGAATAACCAAGAAAAAACTTCTATTTATGAAAAAATCTTGCAAATAGAAAATAGATATAGAAATAGAAAAATTAGAATTCACAAATAGAAAAATTTGCGCAAGCGACGTCATATTTGTGTCTGTTTAGTAACAGATTGTTGATTACACAGTGACAATGTGTTCATAGGGGCTTCGTTATACCACATACATAGTAAAAACAAGTCACTTTCTTCAACTTATCACAGCCCGTACTATTCAGTCAAACTATTTTGAAATGCTCGCAAATAAGTTCCACGGCCTCACTGTCAGTACTCTCAGTAGCATTGCTTCAAACAGAATTGATTTCATGAATTAATCACCAATCTGTTCAGTAACAATCCACCAATAGCGTGCTAAGGTGAAAGTAATTTGAATATTATGTAATATTAAAATCGAGCGACTGTTTTGCAGGCTATATAATTTTACTGCTATAAATATTTTACTGCAACTGCTGTTGTTTGATTTTAAAACTAAAATGCAATTTAATACGCCAAATTAAAAGTGCAAATTACAGGAAAATCATTTCAGTAACAGTACCTCCATCTTTGACTGGTGGAAGTTCTTCTTCCACAAGTTGTAAATCGGTGAGTTTTGGCATTCCCTCAAACTTGCGCGCGTAAATATATTTCTTGGCTTTCATACCGAAGCTATCGAATATTCCGAAATTCCAAGAATTGCAGTAAAATTGAGGGTAAACAATCTGTAAAAGTTCACTTTGCTACTCCCACCGAGGCTCAAGTATGGACAACTTGACAAAACTCAAGCGTGTACAATGACGTTGCGAACGAAGCGATTGCATAACCTTGAAATTACGTAACGCTGTCCTCGGCACCAATTTGTAGTTTTCACTATGGTTTTTACGTATTCCCGGCCTGGCGGACATAATCTGTTTAAACAAAGAAATCCCAAAAAATTGTTTGCTCTCCGTAAACATCGGAACTTTGAAGCTTTGAATTCCAAAAGCCACATGAAAACCATCTATTCATTCTCACATAATAACATTGGAATAAATTTCCGGTTTCACGGGGCATGGTGGAAAATGCGGAGTGCGGAGTCTCTTAAAAAACGATGTTTTACGATAAACACGCCATTTTAACAAGACTCCGCATTCTCCACCATGCGACCATTCAGCCGTCGTGCTTTGACTATGACTAGAACAAGAAATGCAAATGCAATGAATCTTAATGACTCACTGGTTCTCAGCTGTAAATTGCACGCTCGATCAAACCGGTCAGCTATAGGAATTTGGTGGTAAGCGCGGATGAGGTCGATCTTAGAGAATATGGTGGTACCATGTAGTCCGGCAGAAAAATCGTGAAGATGTGGGACGGGGTATTGATCAGGAATGGTGGCGCGGTTGAGAGCCCGATAATCGCCACAAGGACGCCAATCACCAGGTTGTGATTTTGGGACCATGTGAAGTGGTGAAGCCCAAGGAGTGCTGGATGGTCGTACAATACCACTGTCTAGCATGTGCTGAAATTCGTCCTTGGCAATTTTGAGCCGTTCTGGAGGAAGACGACGGGGGCGAGCTGAGCACGGTGGGCCTCGAGTAAGGATGTGATGTGAAACGTTGTGCTTCACTGCAGTCTGCTTGATGGTAGGTCGTGTTATGTCTGGATATTCGCTAAGGAGTGCGGTGAATGGAGTGGACGGTAATGCTGCGTAGACCAGGTTTGGGGCTGTTATCTTCGAAGTAATTCCGTTAACACGAAGGTTGGTTACTGCGTCAATAAGGCTGCGATTGCGTAGATCTACGAGCAGGTTAAAATGACGTAAGAAATCAGCGCCTATGATGGCATGATTGATAGCTTTGTTGGAATATTTTTTCATGCACAAATTTTGAAAGAGTTTACAAAAACAGTCGGTTTTTGTCTGATATTGAAATAAATACACAAGACAGCATTTCCGAAAAACCTTTTGTAGTAAACTGTACATCTCTTAGACTATCCAGCAAACTATTTATTAAAACACGTCAAAATATGGTGTATAAAATCTTGTTGAAAAAGAAGCTGTAAACTCTTGAACTGTCAAACCAAAATTTGGCTCACGTCAACTATAAATTTAAAATACAATGACAATTTTGATCACAATATTTTAATGACTATATAAGAAATTGATATGAAGTTAGCAAGCATGTTCAAATAACCATGTGCATTACATTTATAGCATTTGAACTAATGGATTACAGAGCCTGCCGAAAAGTCCTTGTTCGTGATTTGGTAAAAACATACATGTATGTTGATTCAGATTTTCCCCATGGACCTTTGTATTCTGATCAAAACTGCACATCAGACAAGGTGTCAAATGTAGTTTTACCATCATAAAGATAACAATTGCTTCTCTCTACAACCAACTAGCACATTAAAAAAATATCACAAATATGACAGACATCCTCTGCAAGAGCAACCTGTATGCAACACAAACAGTGAACACAAATTAAGTTTCACACCTGCAAACAAAAACAAAGGATGGTACGCGGTACGCGGTACGTGGACATAGGTCCTATGATGTGCATCAAATGCGGACAAATGCTGACCCGAACGCTCTGTCCAGGTATATACAGTGAAACCTGAGTTTTGGGACCCCTATGTTTTGCGACCACCTCTAATTAACGACCACATTTGCGTGACATTAGGGGCGGTCGAAAAACTCAGGTTTAACTGTACATGTCAGTGGTCCTGACCTTTTAATCTGTTGCCAAAAATTAATAATTGGAGAAAATTTTGCTACTCTAGATAATTTATCTTTTTCCACTTCAAGAGAGTCCAACTTACAATTAAGATTTTGGTTTTCTGACTTCTGCAGTTGAATTAGTTTCTGCTTCTGTATCCACCCAGCACATCAACAATTCTCATGACAACAGTCAATGAGAGTTGCTGACTAGGATCAGTGTAAATGCGAAATTCAATTAAAATTTTCATCAGCATTGTATGCAAGTAAACAATACATACCTTAAAGTTCTCACACAAGTTGCTTGGCTTTTAGAAGGCACATTTTGCTGCCAAATACTGGTACAATAAAAATAACTTTCGAACCATAAAAATGCCTCCGTCGTGAATCAATACATGATCAATCCCGAACTGATCCCGAAATGATCCCGAATCGTTCCCAAGCCTTACTCGGCATAGTTTATATGCGCATGCGTCTCCAACATTTCGAACTCGCTTGTTGTGTGTTGTCGTGCCATTGGCGTTTATGGTGAATAGATGTCTGGTTTAAAGAGAGATGGGCGGTATGCTTGGTTTTTTTTAGCAGTCACTGCTCTGGTTTCACTTTTATTTACAGGTTTGATGGGGTCTACAGGAATTATAGTAGCAGTTCTTATTGCTCACTACAATGAGAGCAACGCTAAAGGAGGTACTGTATGTTTTCTGGTAATCTCATTATAATATACTGCCCAAAAGTAATATATACAAGAAATTTATACAACGAATTTAACTTTCTAACACATGCGTGATTAAAGTGTTGGGAAATCTTTTTTGTCGTAAGGGAAAACATCCATTCCTGTAAAATCATGAGCACGTATAATGCTAAAAGTGGCTAGAGGCTTTGTCTCAAATAGTGTCACTGCTCTGTGCGTGCACGTACGATCTCCGCAAACTCCGTATGTTTCCAGGAATTGGGCACTTTTTTCTTATACACTGGTCAGTTCAGTCAGTTGTGAGCTTGTATGTCTTTATTGCTCATTTTTCTGTTTTTACAGTAAAAGTGATTTATTTAATACTTCCCTAGGTTTCGTTACAATATAACTTAAATATTAACGGAAATAAGGTTACCAATACTTGCCCTTGAAATTGTTTGGCCAGATTGGCCTGCTCATAAGCAGCTAATTATAATGATGGCATTGGGTTTTATACCTTGTACACCAGAGTAGTGTATAAATGCTGATTCTGGGACAAAACACCAAAAAACGCTAACAAACATATACTTTAGCGCCATCTTGAATTGGTCCAACTCAGCCAGCGATAAATCCACTCCCCCGGCGCTAATTGGAGGGCAACATGCACAAAATCAAAAAAATGAAAGTCTTTGCAAAAAATTCAAAACCTATAGGTAAGAAAGCAATGAGCTCTCAAAACCAAAGTATAATAATGACGACGACCAGCAGTCCATCTGTTGAAAGTGCAAATGACCCGAACATTGAAAAATTGATTTTCAAAAACGAGAAACCTAGCACAAAAGTAGAGATGAGTACAAACCA
Organism: Phenganax marumi; assembly: GCA_025400095.1. Taxonomy (NCBI): domain Eukaryota; kingdom Metazoa; phylum Cnidaria; class Anthozoa; order Malacalcyonacea; family Clavulariidae; genus Phenganax; species Phenganax marumi. Next base: position 41,831 of record JAODVM010430494.1, read on the forward strand.
AAACCAAACTAAAAATAATAATACTATTACTATGGATGTAAAAAATCAAAAAATGAAACTTTTTGCAAAAAACTCAAAACCTCTAGGTAAGAAAGCTCTCAAAACCGAAACGATCAAAGATCGCGAATCGCTAATAGTCAAGCGATATTAGAAAGAATGAAGGCAAAGCTTCGAGGCGATGCAAATTGAAAACCACGGTCACCCAAGAAGACATTTAATATAAGAAACTATTCGGTGACTTTAGAGAGAAGGCACAAAAACAGTGGTCTCAAAGATTTGATAGACAAACGCAATACAAGACGAACATGGAACCTTCAGTTGGGCAGATCATGCATAAACGTAAGCTCGAGCGACAACAAAAGACGAGACAAAAGGAGATCGAGATTGTTCAACGAAGAATGATATCTGATCAAAAGAAAAAACTAATACGAGACCTTGACGAAGCAAAGAAAGTTTTAAATGTTAAAATAGAAGCAGAGAATGTTTTAATAAATACATCAAAGGAGACTATAAAAAACATCCAACAAAAAATCAAGAAACGACGTGTCATTGATAAACTAATGAAGAAATATGTGGGGTCCTTGAAAAGAAATTCAAAGGAGAGACAGACGTAGGCACAGAAGCTGAAACAATTTCAAGACAATACAAAAGAAATAAGACAAGAAGTATTCATATGGAGGGACGTAAAAAACAAAGCAAAGCAAGATAAGAAAGCGTTGGTACAAAGACGACGTGAGGAGATATTTGACGTGAAGAGATCGATCAAAGCTACAAGAAGTACTCATATGGAGGGACGTAAAAAACAAAGCAAAGCAAGATAAGAAAGCGTTGGTACAAAGACGACGTGAGGAGATAGTTGACGTGAAGAGATCGATCAAAGCTGTGGATGTAAGTAGATCCATTACAAACCGTGTGATGAAATTAGATAATTTTGAACCATCCCCTAAACCATCAGATACAACCATTCAAGTTCGAGATGAAATAATTAAGGCAGACCGTATTATAAGAGACATCGATGATGAGCTACTTAAGCGTGATAAACATGAAAAAATTATGAGGGAGGCAAATAGAGGTATTAAGTCGAGAGATCCAGAATTCATCAAGCGTTCACATATAAAATTAAGACAATTCCAAAACAAATCAAACGACTTAAAAGCTAAAAGAAACAAATAGTTGGAACGACGAAATTACTTGGTGGAAAAACAAACAAAGCCGGTCCCAAAACCGCGGTCACACCAAGTTGAGCCTGCAAGAGCAAATATTCCACCACCCGTAAAAGAGGCGATGTTTAGTGAATTAAGAGCGTTAGACCTTGCGAGATTAAAGTCACCAAAGGTGTTTGAGAATAGATTAAGAAGTTTTAAGAAGGACCTAAGTTCAAGGAGCTTTACCAACGATGCAAGGAATGATGTTGCAAGTTATGCAAATAATAATATTATAAAACAGTATGAAAAGTCTTATGGAAAACCAATACCACGAACAAGAATGAGAGGTGAAACTAAGCAAGCACAACAAAAACCTGTACCTAAACCAAGAACAAGACCCACCCAACAAAAGAAAAAACAAACGGTGGCAGAGAGGTTCATCGAACAAAGTGGACGACCAAGACCTTCAACAGTAAGGAGGAGAATGAACGAACTGTTCGACTGGATTTTAGACTTTGTACCACCCGATATGAGACACCAAATTACGGATACATACAATAAGTTGAAGGATCAAGTCACAAAAGTATTTGAGCGAAGCGAACTAGAGGTTAAAACACAACAAGAAGCTTTAAAAGGACGACTACGTACTTACACTATCGATGGTGAACCTGGTTATGACCCAGAGGCGTGGTTGAGAGATCAAGTGCGAAGCCTGGTTATAAAACATCTTAAAACGCTCATAGATAATAAGGTTGAGCTCATATTGGCTTGTGAGATGGTTAAAAGAGATCCAGTCACGGATAAAATAGTGGAGACGGACATAGATCACTTCAACTCGGGGTATCACAGAGTACTACCTGGATCGAACGTTGAAGAAATATATGAAAAGATGGTGGCGAAGATTTTAAGTTCGTTCACAGAAAAACAAAAACAAGGCTCTGGGTGGGAATTTAGAAGAATAATAAGACTAGACATCCACGTAGCAAAATATAAACCCTTAAAAGGGTCTTCACTCTTCATACATTCCAACACCAAAATGGTTGGCTAATAAGAAAGCCATCATGAATCCACAAAACAATGACCAAGAATATTTCAAGTGGGCTGTTTCAGTGGTGAAGTTTACGAAACCTGGATGCAAACATCGTGAAAGAATTACAAAGTCCCCAATAAAACAATCTGAGACTTTGGATTGAACCAACATTAGGTATCCAACACCGGTGGAGGACATCAAAAAGTTCGAAAAGAAAAACAATATCAAAATTAACTTGTTTGGTTATAATGAAGACGACAGAGTGTTTCCTATAGTTGTCAATCACGATCACCAAGACATTAGACTCATGTTGTTGGAGGATAAACACTACGTCGTGATGAACAGCTTGAGCAGACTCGTGGTGACTCAATGGACCTTTAACCTTATAGACCAAATTTCAAAAAATTTTGAACTAGGAAACTATTTTACCACAGCCTGAAAGAGCATCCCGAATTTAGTAAAACTGCCAAGTGTGGATGCAAAATGTTGTATAATAAGGAAAACACAGCCGTGCAAAGTTGACAAATTTTGTATATTTTTCTATTACGCGCGGGAAATTGATACCCAAT
>JAODVM010430495.1:0-24641 GCA_025400095.1 Phenganax marumi
CTGTCTATATTATATATTATACATATATTATATTATTTATTATATATATATTATATATATTATATATATATTGTATTATATATGTATTATATTATATTACGGGCATACTGTGAATACTATCATAACTTAAGTTTATTTAAATGCTTCATATTTTAACAGGTTGTCAATCAGTTAGGTTCACTACAGTATCATGTCGATACAGCTTTGGAGAAAATTGAAGAAGATGAACATAGTAAAAGGTACGTATTTTGATGTTCAACTCGCACAAGTTTTTCCAGAAAAACATAGCTCATTCTAAAACTTATTGTTTTCCAAAACTGTCATAAGCTTAATGATATTGTTTGTTTCTAGAACTGTTCCTCCCTATGTGCGACAGCAAAGTAGTGGGACAACGAAAAAAATTAAGAAAAGAATTCAAAATTATCAACAGCAAATAAGCAATGAAGGTGTGTTATAAAATTTTGATCAGTAAATTTTAGTATACTTTTTTGCCATCTTTTTATAGAAAATGACTTGTAATTTGTGTTGTCTAGGTAATTCTGTCTCTCGCCTCACATCGCAAGTTGATAGACTAGCTAAATTGGTTGACAAATTGGAGACAAAGGTACTTCTTTCTTCATGAAAAGAAATCACAGTCTCATGGTGTTTCTAGAGATAACTGTTTGGTGTTTTTCTATTGCAGGTGAAGTTCAACGTGGTTGAAGAGGAAATCAACCCAAAGAATGACAAAATGGTTGGTAAATTTTCACAGACCATTGCACTCACATTGCTTGACTTTCAGTTCAATTTCTGTCATAGCTAGTTTGTTTTTTTTATCAATGATTTTATCAATAGTTTTTAACTTTTGTTATGGTCTTGCAAAAGAATTTTGACAGTTATTTTCTCTAGGTTGTTATTGTACGGCGTAAGTTTGTAGTCAGCTCAGAAACTCAAGAGGAGTTCAAAAAGTCTTTGAGAACTTACATTAATGCAACTGGTCTTGCTGATGGTTGTGTCGAGTATGTGGATTTTTGAAAGTTGTATTTCTTGCTAATTCGATCAAATTGGTCAATGATACTAATCCTGAGTTTTGGTAAATTTACAGATTATCGATTCGCGCATTTACCGAGTCTGATGTATATCTCTTGTATGAGATTTGGTCAAGCAAAGATAGTCTTAACTGGTAAGATCTGTTTTGACAATCATTGAATAATCTTTTTATTGAAACTCACAGCGTTGTTTCGCCAGCTATTATAAATGTATTAAATTACCAACAATCTTATAGTTTCACTTCTGGTTTTTTACCAGTTACTACAGATCCTCAGAGTCCAGATCATTTCTGCGGTCCAATGTTGACCATCTTCGCCAACCTGAGGAATATTCCCAAATGCCAATTCCAGGTAATTAACAGCATTTTGTTTTCTGAAGTCTAGGTAGTTACATAAGTGATGTTTACTATAACCATTTCATTATGGTGTTTCACTTTCTTGGATTGACTGCCGCAGCATAACAAGCGAGAAATATATCCCTTCACAAATTATTTGTCTACGAAAGAACTTCCCACAGAAACATATTATTTTTGTTTGTTTGTTTTCTAGCGGTGTGGTTAGACCAGGGAGGTTCGACTGATGAGTTGCAGTGATAATATCGTTGATCTACTAAAGAAAGGTAACTATGACTTATTGAGAAGGTTTGTAGAGCGGCTATTATGGGACACACTGATTTCATAACAGATATGTGACGTCACACCGTAAAAATTATTATATATATTTATTTGATTATGTTAGTCCCATTCTTTGCATTTCATCTGAAGCTTTGGGCTGCAGTGGTCTAGGTATGAGGTAGTAATGTAGCACATTTAGTATGTACACTTAATTTTTTTTATAATGTATAAATACAGTTATCTCATATGACAAATGCAAATTTGTAAGTATATATGTATAATTTCGGCAGCTATGCTGGAAGTGAATTTTCGGCACAGCAGAGAAATGCGAATTTTCGTTTAATAAGTGAAACTACAGTACAGCTTCGTTCAAATTAAATCACCTCTCCTCGGGGGAGATTTTCGAGTTGGCACTTCATTACGCATGCGCTGGTATTTAATTATATGACATCATCCAATCAGTGCTCTTTGTGAAATGGTTTTCTCAAAGTCAACCACGGCGTGCGACAGTTCCGCGTTTACAGAAACAACATACACTAGCGAATTTAGGTATCCAGGCAAACAAGTTCAGCCGAAGAGATTTCACGACTACGTGAGTTTCGTTCTACCGACGCAAGATAAGCTGACTCCGCGTTGTTTTCCACATTTCGCACTCCACGTTTCACCACATCGCCTTTTGGAGCTCGAGAACTCCTCTCAAAGTTTTGGACAACCGGGCGCGGAATACGGAAACGCGGAATACGGAAACGCGGATCATGGTAAGCTGCAAGTGGCGAATGCAGACATTACAGCCGCAAAAGAAGACGAAAGTGATTGTGAAGCGAATTGTAATGAAGATTTAAGTACGAAGAAGTGTGAATCGAGGCAAGAGAAAAAGGAATTAGGCAAGTTTGGGAATCAAAAAAATTCGAAAATCTCCGTGAGTTTAGAAGACGGCTCTTTAAAAAAGTCGGAAAAAGTAAGTTTGTCTGAAGTCATTATTTTAGCGCAGTTGTTGAAACTCAAGTTGAAGTTATACTGCAGCCTAAATTCCTATTGTTTAGATGGCACCAACATTATGTGCAATACCACAGTATATTATGGACGGCGTAGCAGCAAATATATACAGAAGTACGGCGAGGCGACAAACCGAGGGGATTGCATTACCCGTTTCAGATAAACCTGTGGTATTGCCAGACATTATAGGAAAAAACGACGAACAGGATTTGTATCATTCGGTGTATAAAAGAATTGGAACTTGGAAGAGTAATATTGTACCAGAAAACTGGGAACGAATCCAGGAGAGGTCACTTTACGCAGATCCTCGAGCAAAGGAATATCGACCAGTACGATGGAGATATTGGTAAGGTCCTGTTTAATACTTGGTTATTTACACGACTCATCGGCGATGTTCGCCGATTCATGATTGGTGATCATGGAACAACAAACGATTTTCAATAGACAAGCGATTTTGCTCGTTAATCACCACGGACAATAAAGTGAGAAAAAGCTACAATCCTGCGCAAGAATAGTGGCAAAGAACGGTTGAAATCTTTATTTTACCGGACACAGAGGAAAACTTAACCCCCTTCCCCCCGACATCAATGTGTGCTGAATTTAATCTCCCCTCACTGAAGCATTCAACATTGTAAGGGATGCGGGGGACGCGAAAGGTACATCTTTTAGCATTTTCTCCGTTTTGCCAATAATTTTTATTCAGGTTTGTAGTATCCTCTTAGAAAATTATCCCCAGGATAGGCGCGGACATGTTCTTTCTGTCGTTGTCATTACCGAAGAGCTCACGAGGCAAAAAGTCCCTGTCTTGTCCATTTGCTATCCTGCGGATAATTTTCCTGAGTGGAACTTGTAATGAGCAAAACAAAATTTCGCGTTTTAGTAAACCAAAGGCACGATTACTGTCCAGACGTCAACAACCTGGTGAGATTACCACGACTGTGACGAAATTGGAAAGACCCAAGTCACGACATTCATTTATTCGACAGTACGTATAGACAGTTTTTTATTGGGGGGGGGGGGGGAGGTATGCACTGCAGGACTATTGGATGAAAGCAGATGGTGGATCAACTTGCTGTTGTCATAAGGAAATTACATTCTTTTCATTTTTTTTCTAGTAGCCTTGCATGCGGTTTAAAGTGCGTAAACACTTGAGAATAGTTTGATTTTCTTCTTTTTGTTAGGGTTTAAGCGTCTGAGATCAACATCCATGCCCTGGGCTGCGGGAATTACTGAAACCCACTTACTGCCAGTACCTACTATTTATGAATTGCCTTTCCGAAAAATATCTTCCTTTCATTCTAATTATTAGTATTAGACCCTCGCCAGGTTATGCTGGATTTGTTCCCAAGCTCCCGGTGATTCCTAATCCACCACTCGAGCCTCCTTTGATGATGTCATCATCGGCTGCGACTTACGGGTAATATATGATAGATAGTTCTTGCGTTATTTCATCGGCTCTATGTCGGTGACTTTGCCAAAGGATATGCAAAGTTTTAAGATTAAAGTATTACGGGTTAATGATTTTCCCCTTATATAGGAATGTATCGTCAGAAGACATGCGTCCTTTAGAGTTCGCGCACAAGAGTCCCTTGTCAAAACTAGTCACAACTTATAGTCCATGCAACCCATTCAACAAAATAACGCCGCAACCTGTTGGCTACTGTTATGTTGATTTCGCTACAGGAAGTATTGCAAGTCTCTGCCGCTAGCCAGCGACGGCTGGCTCACGTACGTAAAAGCACCAAAATCAATTATTTTATAATCGTTTATTCTTTGACACAATAGACTGCGTAAATAATATATAATTGAACATGCACTTCGTACTCTTACTCTATTATAGTGTATTATTTACAGCGATCATATCCTTGAGAGAACCGCATTTTACTAAATTTTGCGCTGTTTTTCAAACGAATGAATTTCTACTAGTGCTGTTCGACATTGCAAGCGGACTCCGCTTCGGGTAGTGACGTATTCGAAGATGATTCTTTGTACACAAATTTTTCACCAACTTGCAAAAGTGGGCCGAGCTTTGAAGCGGTTTCGTACACCTGCGAATACTGAGCGATGTTAGTTAAGTGGCATATAACAGTCTCTCTGAGTGATAGACTATAAATTTGTACAATCCCTGACTTTGATATGGGCGCTTTTAAGACATACTAGAGATAAATGTAACTTTGTACCTGAGAATCTATTTCTCCTGATCTACCGCTTCTTTTCAAAATTTCCAGTCTGTTCTCGTAAGCTGCAAATTGTCTTGCCGCGTTCCGTCTTTCGTTCATTTTATACAACAAGACACTGTAATTCAGACATATCACTGGATTCGACCTACAAAAGTAATAAGACAAATGAATACAAATTTCTTTCGTTTCTTCACACCACAAAAAGACTTTTTCTTCAAGGAAAACTTGTCAAATTTCTACAGTAGCACGTTCTAAAACTTCAGTACGTACTGGTCTAATACAGTTGCCTGATCGTACGCTTTTTTCGCATTGTCTTTGTCATCTAAGTTCGTGAGAGCAACGGCCAGTAACATAAATAGTTCTCCGTGTTTTGGTCGCAGTGATATCGCTCCGCTTAAGAAATGAAACGCCGAGGCGTATCTTAAAAGTAAAAGTAGTACATTTCTCGTGAGTCAAGGACTGATTACTAGGGAATGCAGAAAATCTCTTGCAGTGAGTAACGTAGGAATAAATGAAATCATACTGTTGTATTGAAAGATGAATTAAGCCGAGATTGTAGAAAATTTTCCACTCGAAGGGTGCTAAATAAGCCGCTCTTTTCAAACAACTGATTGCCTAAAAGTTGAACAGTACTACACTGTTACACAGCAAAAGCATTTATGCTACAAAAAATCAAAGACAACAATAGCACTGCTGCAGAACAATAGAAAAATTGCTACAGAACAATGAGATTTTTTTCTGATACCGCAATATGTTTCCTTTTCCCAAAAAAACACATTCCAATGTTATTCCACAGTTGCGCAGACTCGGGTGTGGCAGCGGCAGCTATGCGGTACTTAGTTAAAGCTACATCGTAGTCTCCATGAAGTTGAATGATAGAACCGGCCGCTAGAATTGCCTAAAGAAAATTCCGCTGGTACATAAATTAACCAGTTTCAGCGTATATGCTTCCGAAAGGTTATATAGCTATATATAGTAGTTAGTATTATACTTTTGTTCACCTTGGCATATGTCGGATCGTAAGTCAAAGCGTTACCCAAATGTTCAAATGCTTTTTGAGTTTGTCCAACCTGAGAAAAAACAATTTTAAAAAAGATTTTGTGCTCATCCACCAACCATTAAGACATCTCAGATCTCGCATACCTGCAAGTACAGTAGTCCGAGTGTTGTCATGAGGTCAGGATTTTCTGGCGAATGCCTGAAGATTTATCTTTGAGTAAGCTAGACAAAATAACTGGACTTCGAGTACAGACACACGGAGCATACTTACTGTACAGCTTGTTGGTAAACCTGGATGGCTGAAGGAACATCATCTTGCAAGAGATGTACTTTTGCCAACTGTACGTATGAAGCATCATGACGGTTCAACTGTATCGCACTGTTCAAGGAGACGGCGGCCTAGAAACGCAAATCAAATTTGATATTTTAGTAAAATTAAGTACTACTAAATCCAGCCTAGGCGCTCACTTTACGACGTCATTAAACACGTCATTTGGTATGTCGTCATTTAGACATCATTTGATATGACGTCGTTAAATACGTTTTCGGCATGAGGTCATTGAATACGTCTTCTGACGTGAAGTCATCGAGAGCGTCATACAGCATTACGTCATTTAGTCGAATAATAAAAGGCATGGTTGTAGAACGGCCGTGACGTACGTTTTCATAGTCTTTGAGATACATGTAACAAACGCCTGAAAAGGAAATTCATTGTCTTAGCACGTTCTGATTTTCATAGTTTAACTTTGTCTAGAAACCACAAAAACAAGATTACCTTGATTATGAAAAATTTCCTGAAAATGTCAGAAAAGCAATGTAGTTTAAGTAATTTTACAACATAAAGAATCTAAAAACCATTGATAAATTATATTCCTACCCAATCCTCAAGATTTAGTTTGGTTGCTTCAGAATAGACCTCTAAAGCAGCTTTATGTCTAGCCAACAAAAACCTGAACAAAATATGAAAACTACTACATAAATCCACGATAGTAAAATTGAATATGTGCAGCTACACTGTTATGCATAATAAGGCAAATTTTCTTATTTAAACAAGTAATTTTGAAAATGGCAATTCAACCTACAGTGATCTAGCAACTTGCTTCAAATTGTCGATACTATTTGGGTTGATTTGAACTGTCCTCTGAAATAATTCCAGTGACTCTTGGATCTTGCCTTCTTCACGCAAGAGAAGTGCTGCCATCAATGAAAAACAGTAAGATGTTTTTGCAAAATAAGGTCAAAATTTTGACGTTGCTGTAGACAAACCTTGAATATACAATGCATATTCACACATTCCTTGGCTTTCATTTAGCTGTTCATCAATTAACTGCTGCAATATACATGTTGGAAATATGTTATCTAGACACATTTGAGATGAAGTCTATATGTGTCAAGATATGTTTTGTTGGAGTCGCTTTTCAATGTACACATACTTTGCAACTTTCAGTATCTTTACGAACATAATGAAGGTGTATCAGCCAGTTTCGTCGTTCGTAGATTGGCAGTTCGGGAGCTAATCACACAGAAAACTATAATTACTTTTTGACGTCATTACGTGACGTCACATCGAACTTAATTCTTGTCAATGACGTCTTTCGTGACGTCATCGAGTACAAATCAATGGTTCTTTGCGAGAATTTAGCCATTTAAATTAATACCTTTTCCAGTGCGTCGCTTTGGTTTAGTCGGTTTAACAGGGGCAACAACATCACTTGATAACTCAGTTCTACTCGAGATATCTTCGCTCGGTGCTGCGCCCCCCACATGAGTGCTAATACTATCGTCGCTCGAAGAGGCATTTACAGGACAATCTGCCGGATCGCTTTCAACATTTGGAGTTTCTGAACTCCCAGGTTGCCTCTCTGGTTTATACATCGCATCAGCACCCTCAGATAGCAAGACAAAAACTGTCAAAGATGTTTTTTGAAAATGATAAACTTTGAAACAAAAGCGTCCATGTTGTTATTGGCAATGAGTCCGTGACCATCTCGCGTGTAAGTCGCGCACAAGCATTTCAGAAAGCGGGTAGAGGAATAGTGGAATCTGAATATGCGGATTGTTTTTGGCGCCACCAGCGGAATAAAATATGTTGGGTGCCAATGAATTATTGGGTGTTGTAGTATAAAATTTTGTTACTTGACCTATAGGGATTTTGGCACCACAAAATAGCCATCCTTTCTCTTCTATGACATAACACTGTTTCAAACTTAAACAAATTTGACAACGAAGCAAAAACCAATATATTGTCACATTGTCAGTGTATTTTACAGTATATTAGCAAACTACTGTGTAACAGTGACCTTTACTACAATACAACAGAGCGAGAATGATATACTCCAAGTGTGTGCTAACCAAATCCACCACAAACAGTTATTACCCCGTCTAGTGTCAATCTAAACTGCTGTATCAACTGAAGTCTTAACAAAAATCGCTACTAGAAAATATCAAACATGAAATTCGCTATATCTATTAGCCTCTACTTGTAATTAAACTTGCATTTCACGAGGTATTTCATCTTGATCTAAATTAAAAGAGAGAAATGAGCTTTTCATGTCGCGATAATTGAAACTAAAATAATTGTATGATTTTAACGTTCAATTTTTTTACGCTTTTATATCTATTGCCGTTGATACCTGTTTCGTATCATACACAATGTATTCTAGAAAAGAAAATAGAACATAATGAATTTACTTTTCAATCTTCAGTTTTGAATGAAAATGCTGGTAATCGTTTCAAAATATTTGCTAGTTTAAATGATTACCTACCGTTGTAATTAAGAGTATATCCATTTGGATTATCTACTCCAGTTTCAATTCCTTTGCCCATAGGAACAACAGTACCATTATCCCTGCAAACGGCACGTTCTAAAGTTACGATTTACTATACATTTTAAAAATTCAGTTTCGTTACTGATTGGTCAACGAGTGAGTCTCTGCCATGGTCCCTGCTAATGAGACGCCTTAGCGCCCAAGCTCCTAATGCCAGCGCGGCTCGTATTAAATGCGCGGGAAAATTCACAAAAATGCTTGAAACAAAATGGCTTGCAGCAGTTTCGCTGGTTTCTTTGGTGGAAACGACTTTATGGAACCAAAAACACAAGAGGTTTGTTGCATTTTTCGTTTTTAAAGTGTTTTACGCTAGCTTTGTAGCGTACTTTGTGTGACGAAAGGTTTGAAACAAAGTTTTGGGCAATATTTCAATTTGAAATTTTAGTAGCTAACTTTTTGTTTGGGAATATTTTCTGCCATTTTTTGTTAGCTCACTACTTTTCCGTTCTTTTGAATGTATAATAAAAGAATTATTAAATAAAAGAATATAATAAAAGAAAATAAAATTAAGAAATGTTGCGGCCCGTTTCTGGCGGTATTCAGCCATCTTTTGGTTTGCATCTTTCAGATGGCCGCGCAGGTTTTTTTCACAGGGGCCTGGTGATCCCCCGAGATTTTTGGCTTCAAATTTCTTGTCTCGGGTAGTGTTGCAGTCTTTAGCTTCCATCTGAATGGTTCTTGATAGCAATAGATCAAGAGAACTATATTAGGTATAAGAAAAGTATCTACTTACAGTTTTAAATCGTCCTTTGGATCGGGAGCAATACTTCCACAGCCCTTCACACTTTTGCAACCAGACGGCAGGCTGGCTGCGTTATAGTCTGAATTCAGCAAGTCATTGGTTTTACCAAGAGACACCTGACAGATAGAAAACTTTATAAAACCACTTTTCATTAACTCCTGGTGTTTTTACATTGGCTGGCAGATCTCAAGTCTGCCGCAATCTTAAAGCCACCGTCTATTGCAGCAGCCGCTTTGGACTGTATTATATTTTTACACATGTGCTGTTCCTGTCAATCCTTTACAACAGGCATGGCTGTTCTTACCTCACTCAACACCAGTAATCCTGTATTTTGCCTTCGGTTTGTGAAGCAATAGTTGGCGCTTTTTGAACACATGTCAGCGAAATATACACCTTTACCAAACTAACAAAGGCACGATATATATTCACTTGAATATTCTGAATCGTGTTTTCAATAAGCATTACATACAGACATGATCTCACCATATATCCAGTGACTGGGGCTTCAGGTGGAGCGATTCTCAGACCTTGTGTCAGAATACCGACCCAGTTAGTGAGCCGTGATCCATGCCAAAGTAGTTTTCTGAATATATGTTTTACACTTAAAATGAGCTTTTGAACTGGGCAACTTGCTAGTGAAGAAAAATTTTCCTACCTGTTGCCATGATCAACAAATTTCGAACTTGTTGAATGATCAATTTCAAAAACATCTTCAACAGTAATAGTATAATGACTGTGCGTTTTCGCGTGCGTGTTTTTAGCGTAGGTTTGGATCATCTGCAAAAATAAGTGAATAAGTCGAAGAAATGTCGTATTGCGAGTCCAACAATTAAACGGTGCTGTGAAAAAAGTCACTGAAAATACGCGAGAGGCGCAGGGAGTGCGTCACCTTGAAATCAGAGTTTGTATGATCAAGAGCGGACAGACCGCATTTCAAAGCTTTGTAATGACAGTCAACAGGATTTTCATCATTCAGCTCTTCTTTCAGAACTTTCATCGCTATTTCTATATCACCCAAAGTCTAAAAACGAAACATGAAGATCCTTAGATTTGATTACGAGAAGTGTGCTCCTTATCCGTGAGGGTATACATCATTTGCAATGTGATTTACCTCTAAAAGGTCAATCTTTAACTTCACTTCATCTTTTGTTCGTATAAGTGGTGGTTGTCGCATGCTGTTAAGGAGATAGGATGAGTTTGCATCCCCATATGAAAATTCCAGACAAAACTCGTTAAAACATTTGTCAATTTACCCAAAACAATGAGGTATCCTGGTATAGAAAGCATCGCACGCTGTAACCAACTTCGCTTCAAAGTCGCTTGCAGTGATACACTGATCTATCATTTTCAGCGCTTGGAATCCAGCTTTTATCTGCTCTTTTGTTAACTTGCCTGTCAGAAATATTACGCTGACATCATTAAATACAGCATTGTTGTTGCTGACATCATCACTAATGACATCATGGACAATGATATCATCAATCTGATGTAACCATATCACCTCCAGAGACAAAAACGATTAGTTCCACGTAAAAATTTACCCAAAGGTGCTTTGTTGGTGTCATATTTCATTTCTTTCACAGCTTCTTCCATGTTTTTCACATCACATATGAGTTCAATGAGCTCCTAGAATACCAAGAGACGTGGCATTCTCTGCTGTCATTTCTGACCAACTGAGATGTAAGAAAATACCCATGTAGGATAACAGCATACGCAAATAATTCGTTTACCTGTAAACGTTTATCAAGTTTACTTTCAATTTTCTTTTTTGGAGGGACAGCTGCATCTGGCTCATCTTTACCCTAAGACAGTTTTAATTTTAAAAAAACTTTGCAGCGTTGCTATAAATATAATGAAATATATGCTTCACCAAACCTCATCCTCAGCATTGTAATCTACAATAATAAGATCATATTTTCCAGGAACTTTAACAAACTTGTCCTTCTCTTCCCACTTGTTCTTTGTTTTTTCCTGAAATCTGAAGAAAACTTTTAGCATCAAATAATTCTTTTGAGAAGCACATTCATTCATGGACAAAAGGACTTACTTTTTTGCAAAAACCTCTTTGGCTTCGTCCAGACTTCCACCATACGAAAACAAACTGTTCTGACCCGCAAACCCAACTAGAAAAGTTTTTGCTGCATAAGATATACAACAAGCTTTGCTTTTTGCAATATCAATTGGAAGTTTTATTTCAGTTCATTCATTTTGCTTTTACCTCGACCCCACCTAAACCAAACATGATATCTGCAACTGGATGTGTCTTTCAATAACTGCAGCAGGTAAAATTTGTTGTTGTTGTTCTTTAGGTTTGTCTGAAAAATCAAGTTATGGCCAAATAAACAAGGCAATTTCTTCCACATAAAAAGCTAGGTAATGTAAACGTCATCATCGTCTTTGCAAAGCAGAAAGGGACTTCTTGAAATGAAAATGTGCAATGACATTCGAGCTAATATATAACATACCTGATTCAACATTGCATCCCAATTAAGGTTGCCTTCACAAAACACTTCAACCTTTAAAAAAGGATTAAGGCTTCATTTAAATCTTGTATAGTTTCCTTTAAGCAATGATGCAACTGTGATAGTACCAGAAAATTCAAATTTTCAACACACCTGGGTTTTGATAGGACATGCATCATCAACAGGCAACTTTCCTGTAAAGACAACAGACTTCATGGCTTTCTTCTCTTCTGTAATAGTTGTAGTTGCTGTCTTAGATGACTTTGCTTTTTGTCTCTGTTCTTTCTTTGTCTTGTTCTTTGGAGCTACAACAGCAGCTGCAGCTTGGGCTGCTGTTTCTTGCTCTGTGGAAGTAAACAATAAATTTTGAGACTCCGTTCTTGTTTTGGTGATTACATTCATTTTTCCAAGTGTAACTAACCAGCCTTCTCTTCTGTGATGTATCTTATAGTGCCTTTCTCTTTCTTTGAATTATTCACCAATTCTTTTGTATCAATGTCTATTTTATATTCATTTTTGTCTTCTTCAAATGACACAGATTTCAACTCATGTTTGACAGCTGCATTAAGCAAACGACAAGTGCCAATGGAAAATGTCGTCCATGAATTTGATTGGATTTTATGTTGCCATACAGCTAGAAAAACAGGATAGTGTAGGTCAGTGATAGGTGTGTTAATTAGAGAGGAACAATAATTAGAGAGAGGGTGAAATCAAACAAAATGAAAAACACTCGTACATTTCTTATCTTCTGCTGGATTGCTAAGTTTACATCGAACAGGAACCTCCCATCCAGTTTTTTTATTACGTTGGACCATCCTGTCAAAAATAACAGAAAACTCCACCCTTTGTCTAGAAATGTCTAGCGTCCTTTCAGCAGAGCAGAGCGCTTCTGACAGTTTCCTGTTTTCCGTTGGGTCATATGGCCTCCATTTGTTCTTGCCAAAGCCAAACTCCCATTCTGTGGTGATCGATTTTGATCCATTTTTACTTGCAGCATCTTCCTTCTTTACCTTTTTGTCGGCAACAGATTTTGGATCTGAAATTTATTCACAATGATGGACTATACAACAAAGTAGGTTGTAAGGAAGTCACATTAGCACTGGATGGGTTAATGGTTAATATCGACCATTCAACAAAGCTTACAAAAAATGAGAGGCTACTATTTAAGAAAATTACAAATTTTGACCAAGACAGAGTGTGAATTATTGAGTATTTGATCACACACCATCTGCTCTTTTTCGTTTTGAAGCCATTCGTTACTTTTTCTTCCAAGGTGATTTTCTTCCGCGTGCGTGGGAACTGTCAAGAATTATTTTCCCGCAATGAGTTTGAAGCATGGTTTGAAGCTCAGCATCTAATCAGTATCTAATCCTAGTCAGTATCTAATCTCAGCATCTAGTCTTAATCGCTAAATCCTAACTGTGATTACCTCAATTAATAATCCTGATTTCATCGTTAATTAATATTTATCCAATCTCTAATCTTAAACTTGATCTTAATTTTAATTGTCATCCTGATTTCAAATCCAACTCTATCCTGAATCTCAAACTTAATGGTTACTCTAATCTTTTCTTTAATCCAAATCTTAATTTAATTATTATGCTAATCCTCATCTTAATCTAACGCCTAATCGCAATTGACGACATTTTCTGCGGTAAGAAGGCGGCGTAAATCGTTGTAGAATCGATCATTAAAAATGGCCGTGCACGATGCTAAAGTGAAAAATATGAAGACGACGGAAATTGCCGATTCAGACGACAGGTACACTGTTTCTTGGCTTCAAAATCCTCTAACTTTAAAAACGAATATGCTTTGCAATAGTATGACTTTTTTTTGCCAATTTTAGTTTTGTTTTTTTGTGAGAAAAAGTATTACATTTTGCGCGTGTTGACCAAAAATTTAATAACTAGTGAATCGAATCGTCATGACTTATTTAAATTTTTAGGTTAACTATATTGTTGGTTTTAGAGAGGCAGGATTTGTTAGGACTTTGGTAGAGTAATATTAGTTTATTACTAAACAATAGAAAGTACTTATTGCGGTATTTGGTGGGTATATTATGCATTAAGTTTACACATGTTCCCGCTATGGTTTGTACAGTCATGCAATTGTTTCAAAACCAGCACTTGATAGAGTCGTGTTTGGCTAAAGATTTGTGCTGCTCTTTTCTATGTATACTATGAACCCTCGTTTTTTCGATGCCATCATATAAGTGCAAAGATCGTGCCAGCTCATGGTTGCAGTGGCGTCGCCAGGGAGGGGACTTTCCAGATTTTCAAAAATTCGTTGGAAAAAAAGGAGGGGCATGCTAAAGATGAATAGGCTTTAAAACATCCATGTCCGCTGAGAAAAATAACCTGAAATAACCACACTTGTAGCTGTAATCAATGCTTACAATGGATTTAACATAAAGAATTGCCAATCACCTTTAGACTTGCTAGTTTTTTACGTTTATTAGTTTTAGTCATGACGTCATCACTTTGTCTCGTCCCCCCCACCTAACTAGGTCTGGCGACACCACTGCATGGTTGGACTAAGTTTATGTAGTACTGTGGACTACCTGACAAGGTTATATTCAAGGCTTCCAAATTAATCATGCTTTTTTTTTATTTGTTGGTTCCTGGGACTTGAATTAGTTAAGGACAATGTTCACTGAAATCCAGAACTATTGACATAAATTCTATTTCAAAAATGCTGATATTTTTGGTTTTAAGCTTTTCGAGCATCATAGTGTTTCATACGTAAGTCTTGCTCATCTTCATATCTTAATCACAAGAAGTACATGTAAGAATTTATCATTGTAGTGACAGCATGCAAGTTGATGGAATGACGAAAATTGACACGAAGAAACACAAGACGAAAAAGAAGCATAAAACTAAGCACAAACACAAGAAAAGAATGACCAAAGATAGTCCTGTAGATGAAACAAAAAATGGTGAGCAAAAAATTGAAAAGAAAAAGTCTAAAAAACAGTTGAAAAGTAAAAAGTTATCTGAAAAGGTAGCAGAAAACTTTGCAGAGAATGACGTTCTTGATGCAGCTTTGGAAGATTTGGAGAAAAGAAGGCAGTTTTTAGAATCACAGCTTGCAGCCGAGGAGAAAAACGGCTTAAAAGATTTTAAATTATCTGAAAATAAAAGGAAGTATGATGTAGATGATGACGAAGCAATTTTAGCTTCGGTTGACAAAGAACTGTTAGGCAAAACTAGAACGCCAAAACGGTCGCGAAAACTGTCTGATGAGTCTAGAGGTGAAATGCAGAAATCTAGTTCTCAAAAGGAGAATAAATCTGATAACAGTGGAAGGGGTCTGTCTCCTGAACAGGAGAGTGGTGATAAAAGTATGTCCAGAAATGAAATCAAAGCTGATTCAAATGAAATTAAAGACTCACTCTTCGAATCATCTAGAAAGTACAGTGAGTCTCGAAAGAGACGTAGTTTGTCCACTGAAAGTATTGATAAATCTTCGAAGAAAGGGAGAGAATTTTCTCCAAAACATCGCAAGGAAGGAAGCTTGCCTAGACGAGACAAATCACCAAGAAAGAGTAAAGATAAAAACTTGAAGTCTGAAGGCAAGGATAGTCAAAGAAAGGAAAAGAGTAGCGAGACTTCTGAGATCAAAGATAAACACAATCTTGGGTCTTCAAAGCGGAAGTCAGACGAGAGTTCTAGGAAAAGAAGTCAGTCGCCTGGTCGTGTGAATCGCTCACCTTCAAATGAGCATGCATCTGCTGAAAGGCGTAATAGATCACCGCATAAGAAAAGTAGGTCACCTCGTACACTTTCTGACAAAAACTCATCTCTTCGAAAAGACACCGCGCATTCAAAAACAGATTCAAGTCACTCGAGTCTTTCAAAAAAAGACTCATCTTCTAAAAGAAGCTCATCTCCTAAGAAAGATACTAGTTCGTCACGAAAAAGGAGCAGCTCACCACCAAAAGACAGCCGTTCTTCACAGAACAGAAGTAGTTCTCGTCAAAAGAGCAGTCGCTCACCATCGAGGCGAGAAAAATCCTCAGTCAAGCGAAGTAGGTCACCTTCAACAAGGCGCAGGTCTCCCCAGAAGCGAAGAAGCAGGTCCCCAAGGAGAGAGCAGCGTTCTAGGAAACGTAGCCGTTCACCTCATGACCGGACAAAAGATGGCAGACGTCAACGTAGTAGGTCACGAGACAGACAACATCGTTCACGGAGAAGTGGAAGCCCAGGTCATTCGAAAAGTCTCAAGTCAAAACATGAGAAGTCGGGAGACAAAGAAAAGGACGATTCAGAGTAAGTTCTTGTTGAAAGTTCTCTGATTTTCATTTTTGCTATTGTAAACAAATAAACGACGCCTGCAGTTAAATATATTGTTACAGACTTTAAGGCCCGTTTGCACGGGCGATTTTTGCTGCGATTTTTCTCCTTTTAGTGTATGTAATCGAGTAGCTTGACAGGTGAGCGTGTTGGCAAAGTTGTTAGACCAAGTAGATTCGCCAGTCATCCACTTTATCACATTTTTCAACAGGAGAAAGGTCGCAGCAAAAATCGCCCGTGTAAATGGGGCTTTACACCGGCTTCATTGTTTTACACAGATAAGCTCGTGTTCTCTAGCAAGTTTTTTTTCACAAGTGGTATCTTTGAAAAGTTCACCTTCATGTTATTTCCTTGTCTCAAGTCATTCGTTTTACAGTTAGAGCTAAACGAAGTTTCACCGAGTCTTTTATTATATAGCCATGATATGTACAATTTTGAGTTGAAAGAAGAGGATGAAGACGAAGACCAAATTATTGAGAAACGTCGTCAGCAACGGCTTGCAATTTTGCAGAAGTATCAAAAACGTGGCGACTCTGTTACCAACTCCCCTGTTGTCTCCGCCGTTAGTTCCCCCAATGGCAGCGAATTTAGCGCACGAGAGGGACCCTTCTTGAAGAAAGCGAGAGATGAAGGTGTTGTCAAGAAAGGTAGAGATGAAAATATTTTTGTTGAAAACGAAGTCGTTAAGGAGAAAGAAGTACCTGTAGATGAAGTGGCAAAGGTTGAGGAGAAAGTGGAGCAGTCTGATATGTTTGCTGATGATTATAAGGTATTGAGGACTACTAGATTGCTATGGTTAACTTCCCCTAAGAGATGAAGCCCGATGTTCGAGGGCTTTATGTTACCTATTTTATGATTGAGAGAAGATTTTATCTCAAAGTTTTGTCAAGTTTTTCCCGTTTGGACAAAGCATTCTTTACTTTTCCCCTTTATTTCTTGACTATTTAGTATTCAAGCGCTGTATGGTATACACAGCCCACGGCTCATTGAAGAAGACCGACTCGATCGTAGAATAACTATTATTACAGCAATCTTACTACATATCTGTTCTTAATCTATGATTAACTAGCGAGGGTCTCACTCTGATAGTTATTGAAAAAAGGAAAAGTATAAGGAGCACACTGGAAGTATTGTTGTAAATGTAGATTTCTCTTTATTCCTAGGCTCCTGAAGTGTCAAAATTGACTGTGAATGAAAATGAAAATCCAAGTTTGTTGGACAACTGGGATGATGCAGAAGGATATTATCGTAAGTAATTGTCACCTGACAAAATCTGAGTAGTTTTTTTCCATGAAAGTACTATTCAAGTGTTTGGAGTTTTCAAGCCGTATGTTTCTGGAGGCTTCAAAGTCAATGGTGTCGGCGATAACGTTTCACTACAACAAAAAATGGCAATAGCGTTGCTTACTGCGCAGTCCTAAAGTCCTAAATGGCTCAGGTAGAAAAGGGCGACAATAAATAAGCATCAAGTGCAGTGCTAGAGTTACCGTAGATAGCCGATTAAGCGCTTATTATATTTCTCTGATTCTAGATGCGGCGCGTAATGAAGTGCTGCGCTTATTAAAAGTGCAACCAAACTGTTCGGTTCTGAAGCGTTCATTTGCGAAATATTCTGACTTATAAACGCCCACCAAGTGTTTAAACTTTTGTTTGCGTTAAAAACGCAACAAAGCCACCATGTAGTCCTTTTGTCGATATTTCGATTATTCATCGCAACAGCCTAATCGTTAGTTTGTTTCAGGTGTTCGTATCGGTGAGTTACTTGACAAGAGATATGAGATTTATGGTTACACTGGACAAGGTGTGTTTAGTAACGTTGTTCGAGGACGTGATGAAGCTCGCGGGAAGCAAGACGTAGCAATCAAGATCATCAGAAATAATGAAATGATGTAGGTATCTCTTTAATCTTTAATCTTTAAAATATTTAAACACGATAGCCATTCAGCGAAGGGGGTGCTTTTCAATGGGCCGTGTGTCACACCATAATCTAACTAAATTAAAATTAAGTTGTGAAACCTATTTACTTTCAGTTTCACACTAAATCTATCTTAAGTACAAAATTCTTATTTACAAAACAACTAAAAACATGCACTGTATTAACTTGATGTTGTCAACAGTCATTCTCCGCAAGTCGAAAATGCTTTGAAATTGTTTTTTTGAAGCATTTGGTGGAAAGCTGCTCAAGTCTGTTGACGACATCGCTTGGGACTGGACATGTTGTTTTTGTTGTTTTTTTAAAATTTTACGCTGTGTTTTCCAGGCACAAGAGTGGTCTAAAAGAATTGGAAATTTTAAAGAAATTGAACGATGCTGATCCGGATGATAAATATCATTGTATCCGTCTGTTTCGACATTTCTTTCACAAGAAACATCTTTGCCTCGTGTTTGAACCTATGAGGTATGTTTAAAGCATTGTAAATAGATAGAGTCTCATAACTCAGCAATCGAGGAAACTTTCATGATAAGCTATCAGACCATCTCTCCACTGACTTTGTCCTCAGTGTGCACAAGTTTGCATATATGCATAGACAAAAAAGGATGTGCAAAAACTTGGACCAAGTCTCCAGTGCATATCTCCATACTTTTATATCGTGAACACTTAGTCTTTGTAATGTATTACCATTCCTATTTCAGTCTCAACTTGCGCGAAGTTTTAAAAAAATATGGGCAAAATGTTGGTCTTCACATCAAAGCAGTTCGCTCCTATTCACAACAACTTTTCCTTGCTTTAAAACTCATGAAGAAATGTGGCATACTTCACGCTGATATCAAGCCTGACAACGTTTTAGTAAGTATTGGATTACGTATGTTTTTGCTCGTTGTGAGTATTCTGACACGCGTGGGAGAGACAAGGGTCGCGTGCAGCTCTGTTTGTTTCTAATGTACCCACCATATCAGTATTTCCAGGTGAGATAAACCCATTCTTCTATTTTAAGGTGAGCGCAAATAAACTTGTGATCAAACTGTGTGACTTTGGCTCAGCGTCGCTCGTATCAGATAATGAGATCACCCCATACTTGGTCAGTAGATTCTATAGAGCTCCAGAAATCAGTAAGTATCATGCATGCCATTGTAGTGTTACAAATGTTATGTCCTGACCTGTGTAGATGTATGTTTTCAACATTTATGGATTATTAACTTCTTATTAGTACCAACTTGAGCTTGATCCAATCCGATCCATTTTGAAAAATTGTTGTGTTTTGTAATATATTTAAGAACTTGAAAACTTTTCCTTTGGTATTTCGTGAATGTTTTCAGAACTTTTAATAGTGTCCCAAACCGTCCCAAATGTGGCCTAGGTATCTACTATCGCCATATTTGCTAAAAAAGTCGTTTTCACATCATAGAAACATATTTTTAAAAATTTCGAAATTTTACGATTTCGGTAGAATTTGGCTTTAAACCTTGTAGAAAAGCTCCACTCGTAATGCAGTGAATGGTGGTCGTATAGAAAAGTTTATGTACCTTGATAAAAGCAAGCCAATGTGGCCCAATCAAACCCATTCTCTCTTGCATGAAAGATGACGACCATCTGCATTCGTAAAACATTGCTTGTAGTAACACCTTCCAAATACTTTTTGAACCTTATAGTCATTGGCAATACATATGATTATGCACTCGATTTGTGGTCGGTCGCGTGCACGATCTTCGAGCTGTACACAGGGAGGATTACATTCCCTGGAAAGACCAACAATGAGATGCTAAAACTCATGATGGAAGCCAAAGGAAAAATGCCCAACAAGATGGTGCGCAAAGGCATGTTTAAGAGTCAACATTTTGATGAAAATTTTAATTTTCTCTATGTTGAAGTCGATAAAGTCACCCAAAGGGTAAGCAGGCATTCAATAATGCTACTTTTGTTTTGTTGTTTGTCGACATTGAACGTATGCTAGGTATTGTAAATAATTTTTATTTCATTTTTTCCTGTGGATATCAGCGATATATTCCTGGGGCCGGTTGTGCAAAGGTGGATTAGCAGTTAACCTAGGTTTAAATTTAACCCACCATTTTATATCCCAATCTTGAAGCCCTATTTATTTTTTGAAGCTTTGAGGGATTAAACTACTCATTAAGGGAAACATTTTCAGCAAAAACTTTTCACAACTTTTTCTTGAATGAGTTTCAAATTATGGGTAAAGTATTACACTAACCCGGGGTTAAGCTAACCCAGCTTTGAACAACCTGCCCCAGGCAGTCTACGAAGGATACTGCTGTACACATTGATTTCTACAAGCCCCGGCTAACTCTTACTATAGGGTAGTCATTTGTATTTTTATCACATCTAAAAATTATTTCCCGCAAAGGATCATAGTAGAATCGGTATACCGCCATCTTTTTTGTGATAGTCCTTTATCACGAAAAGTGAAGCCAAACATGGCGGGAATTGGCAGTTTCAGTGCACCACGCGGTTAAGTTTGTAATGGGGGCCGCTTGCTTACTTCCGTGACGTTGAGTTTGTGTTGTGTAGTGCCCAAGCCTCGCGTCGACCGCGGCCGTATCAAAATGCGCGGGAAAATTCCTAGACTGCTCAAACAAAATGGCGTGTTCTTCTTCGCATCTCTACTTCTCTACTAATGCTCGCTTGCCTTGCTTGCTTTTTTACGCATATTAGAACAATTATTGGATAAATGACATCAAGAATTGTTCATACTGAAGTTAATGTTAGCCACCAAAGCGAAAGTAATCGGCAAACCCGGAAAAATTGGGCAAAAGTGAGCGCTGAACAAACTAGTCTGGTAACTCGCCGAATTGAAGCAAAAGTGTTGTACAGAATGCAAATTATGTTCCTTATATTTGCAGGAGAAAGTGACTGTGATGTCAACAATAAATGCAAGTAAAGACCTCACGGAATCGCTGCTCAACTCACACCAGGTCGAAGATGACCTGAAGAAGAAAGTCTCGCAGTTCAAAGATCTTATGGATAAGCTGCTTTTGTTAGACCCGTCGAAACGCTTGGCAGTGAATCAAGCTTTGGCTCATCCGTTTATCACTGAGAGAATGCCGAGTTGAATGATGAATTATGTGGTGTGTACTCTGTAGAAAAATACAGGTTTCTTTTTCATTTCAAGTTTCTCGTGATAGAATATGTAATATTAAGCCATAAAGTCGGGTACAAGCTTGGGCAGGTGATGAGTAATGTCGCCTCAAAGCGACTATAAGATATGGTCCCTTGAGCAGCTTTGTGCAGTTACTTTTTCGAAACTCTTATAATACGGTGTATTTGTGTTGTATGTGTATTAAAAGTACTGTAGCCGTGAGAATAAGGGAGTTAGTTCAGGTTTTCACTAAGTATAAATAAGGTTTGAACGGAGGCTATTTCACAAGTTTATTATCGAAGCGGTACATTGTCTTATAGCTACGAAACAGTGTTACTGCTACACATGTGATATGAGTGGGTTTGAAACACTTGAAACTGATGGAAACAGCTATTCATCGAACAGAAAAGAGTTTCTTGGAAAATGTATATTCTGATTTACGAGATTAACTCCACGTGATTAGGATGTGGCATTTGTAGAAAGCTAAATTAAAGTGTGCGATTTTACTGCGGTGATATTTGTATACTAATTTGAACTAGACGTTATGTTCTCAAACGTGTCTGTAGAAAAGTAGACCTTTTTTATGTAAATAAGAATTTCGGTTTGAAAAAATACTTTCGAAGTCCGTCTTCCAATTTAGGATAAGAAATTTGTAATAACAGCTTTATGATCAACCTAACTTTTTTCTTTACTATGAACATAAATTGCAAAGATATTTCGACCAACTGCATGTTTTCTACTGGCATGTGATGTGATTTATTACAATATTTTCTGACACTTGATGACTCTTGCAGGTCTGCCGATGAGAAGATCAGTGTTCTGAGATGGCATGTATATATATAACACGTATAGATTCGATCGTAAGTAATGTATAACGAAAAGTACTGACCACGCAAAACATCCATCTTAATCGTGTGTTTATAAATTTATCACCTGTATAGTTCTAAACTGTTATATTCCTATATTACAACAAGTATTTTGTAGTAGTAACAAACTTAAAACTCGCATGAAACCGGTGTCTATAGCTCTGAAAAGAACTACAAATAACTTAGTAATAATACTAAGTTTTATACAGTTATTGTAACTTTTAGTTTAGTATTATTAATGAACAATTTTAACAGTTTTTTTTTCAGAAGTATAGACACTATTCACCATGGTTAAAACGTTGTCTCATGCGACTCCTATATTATAATACTCTTGTATTCCTCTTCAATAACACACTTCCTTAGTGTATAGATTTCGTTTAAACGAACAGTTTGAGTCGGCAACGTTTCTATGTCTTGCTTTTCGGCCTGTGTAACCTGTTCATTGTTTGTTTGGTTGCCTGGTTTGTTTGATTGGTGTGTCTGTTTTGTTTTGCGGCGTTCTGCATGTCTGACTTTCTATCTGTCTGTGTAGACGTCTGTCTGTTTGATTGTCTGTCTGTCTGCATGACTTTCTGTCTCTGTTTTTGTATTTTTGTTTTTTTCACGTTCTTAACTGGGCTGAAAAAGTGTTCTTCATATTTTTTGTTGGCAAAGTCCGTCGTTTTATATGTTTGTTCGTGTGTTGATGTGTCTGAGCTTTACACAAATAAATACTAAATGGTAATGTTATTCTTATTTCAGCTTGCAACGAACTCTGCTAAATCTATCTGCTTAGATATACAAATGGACTCTGCTAAACATGCGGAGTATCACCTGAAAGCGGTAATGCCTGCGGCTCGAGACTCGCTTGATTATATAGACATAACACTTGGATAGAGTAAAAGATTCTCAATAATCATAAAACTATGGCTTGTTGACATGAAAGTTGTGTTGGTGCACAGGTCTATGGAAATCTTTGCAGGGTTGCAGATTTTCAAAAGTGGTGCACGCCATATACTTTGACATTATAACGATCAGGAATTTCATGATGAAAGTCTTATTTTCCCAATTTTAGATCGACGCAAGACTTCTGTAAAGATTCACCAGCACGATGTCGAGGTACGCGATTAAAAATTTTTCTTGTGTTTGTGGCGAAAAATATACGCAAATTACATGAAAGTGCAGTTCGCATCATGGCGTATAAACACTCGAGTTTGTCGTAGCGTCTTCATAACGCTGTGCAAACTCCTGGGGGGGTTTTTTTCTCCGGCCCAAAAAACTTTGGTTCCGGGAAAGCAAACTCCTGCTCCGGCGGAAAATTTCGTACAAACTGCCAAACTCCAGCTCCGGTAAAATAGGCTAAAACTCCTGCTCCGGCCCTCCGGCTCCGGTGCACAGCACCACGTCTTCATGTGCGGTGATGGCGATGGATATTTGGGGATAGTGCTTCAGTCGAGTTTGTTCGTATTCTAGATTCTTGTACCTGGGTGCCCAAGGTCCTTAGTGGTCGTAGTCGGCGGCGTGCAGTATAAATATTTGCAATGTTCATACGCTTTCGGAGAGTCATGGACAATATACCGCAATGTAGAAATTATACATGCCTTGCGATGAATATGTTATGCCTAGCTCATCGCATGATTTGTCTTTATTGGCATAAGTATGAATAGTTCCACCATATATAAACTAGGCGTAACTCGGATATTGCTTAAATTTGTGCTTTTTTCGTTGCACGGTTTCGTCTGCTTTCTACTTAGTAATTATGGATACTTGAAATGATATTGTGTGTTAACTTGTGGGCATTTATGCAAATGATCGGAAAGAGCTTTTAACGTATACCAATTATCAAGAAGTAAAGATACATCGTTTTACTGTTCAAATCAAGTTACATGCAGCGTAAGAAAAAAAATCAGTTCAGGAAGCGCAGATAATGAACGTTATCTTACTAATATCAACTAAGTTTCTTAGTGTTTGACTTTCACATTTTAAAATGAACAACAGCATCAGCGACAAACAAAACTGCTGCAAAGAAACCACAGACCTAAACAAAAGGAAAACAGTACATAAGCAGTGCATTTGCAAGACCTCTGTCATGATATGTGCGGAGAGTGCGCACGAAATTCATGTTTAATCAGTATTTCTTCATTTGGCTTTACCTTAAACCATGCAGGCTACTATTCGTATAAAGTTTAGTAAACGAGAAAACCCGTTGTTTCGTGTAGGCGCCTGCGTTAATATTGTACAACTGTTATTTGAAGGAGAATGACCCAGATGTTAACCATTCAGAACTTGAAATCAGAGTATGAATTACCGTAAAATGTGAAGATGTATACAGATATATACTAACCGCTCCCGCCGTTAGTTGACTGCACTGATTGCCTGCGTCTGCAACATCCCAAGCTTTACAGAAGGAAAATTGTGGCAGGGGGAAATTTTTGTAGTGGTCGATCGAGTTAGCAAGCAGGGATGATGCAATGAGTAGTGCGATAGCAATAAGAAGAAAAACTCCTCCAGCCTATTAGAAACAAAGCTACGATTATCCCTCGATTAAGTGCCTGTAGGCTTTTAAGACAAAAAGAAGAGTGCTTATTTGAGGGCAGCGGGGGGGGGGGGGGGAAAAGG